>RJWM01012613.1:0-55922 GCA_004363535.1 Dasyprocta punctata
AGGTGATTGAATTTAAAGTCTTTACTGGCTTGAAGGTGAATCGAGGATTCCCAACAAGCAGTCCCTGGTACTGAGCGATGCAGGTGTTTAAAAGCCACCGATATCCCCAACTATTGAGTTTAAAGAAGGTGTGCAGCACCTGCACAGTTAAATTTTGCCCCAGAGTGTCAGTTTGTCTGTCTCTTGTTCCAGAAGGGCAGTCACTACATGTGACCACAAACAGGGAGGCCAACCTTTAGATATTGAATCTAGTGTCTTAGACCAGTGTTTATTTTAGGGTTTCTTTTAGGGTCTCACTGTTTTGGGTTAGGACCACTGAGGCAACATGCTGTCTTTTATCCACAAACAGGTTGAAGGAGCGAATCACATCTAGAATACCCACAACTGGAGCGGAGGTCAGAGATCTTTTAATCTTTTGGAGTAATCCAGTTTTTTTTTTAAAGTCCAATTTATTGTGTCTCATTTAGTTTCAGGCTTTTTCAATATGTCATAAAGTAGTCTGGCCTTTTTAGCATAACCTGGTATCCAATTTTGGCAGAAACCAGTTGCTCCTAAAAACTCTGAGTTTCCCTTTACAGCTGGGCTAAGGGATAGAACAGATGCCAAGTGTTGAAGCTGTTTTTCTAAATCAAATTCTTGATGTCCAATTTATTATGACATTGTTTTATATGCCTTTTGATTATACTTTTCTGCTGGATGTTCAAGACCAAGATAAACTGAGACCTGTACTAATTACAATTCACCTCTTGCTATCTATCAAGGTCAGTGAAGTCTCCTAAGGATTTGCCTTGGAACCATGGAGGGAACCTCTCACTTCTGACAGTGTCAGCCATCAGGATGAGTCACGGCCATTGCTTGACCAACTTGCTCCCTGTGGAAGCTTGGGAGATTTTTCTTTCTCCTGGTGACTCTCCTTTAGCACACTGTATTTCCCTTGTGGTCTCATAATCTCCTTGGTCAGAAAACCAGGGACTCACATAGCATAGGATGTTGCAGAAAAGGTTCCCTCATGTCCTGGGTTTGAGATTGACCTTAGAGGGCCAGAGCCAAAAATATTGGTCATCCTCTTTGCCCAGTCACCTTTCTATATTTGGTCTCTAAACCTCAGTTGTTGAACATCCAGAAGAAAATGGGGATAATATTACAGTGTAATAAAGCATTAAGCTTAACATTATCATCTTATCTCAATATTGAACACCTTAGAACATAAAATAGAGCTGTTATTTTATCAACCATGGATGTCCTAGTATTTAAATCCTTGTAGAATGTTAACAGTTACATAGTATACACTGAAAATTAGAAATCAAAACCATATATAACCTTGAAGCATGACAATTATTATGACATTTTTATAATGTATTTAAATGTCTATCTTTGTATTGAACAGAGTAACATACAGCATATACATCACATAAATTAAACGAACATTTGACTGGTGACCCCACATTGGTTTGATTTGAACCTCTTATCACAAGTAGTTGGAGAGCAGAAAAGAAAAACAGATGTCTCAATCTAAAACACAATGTCTATCACCATAAACAATCCCAATTTTGCATCTTAGAAGACTTGTACATTTGAAGGCATGAATACATTTAATAAAATACCCTTTTGTTCCTCAGGTAGTTAAACTTGACCGATTTTTAGTAGACCTCTGGGTAACCTTGAATCAGTGTTTTATTTTAAAACATAGCAGAGGAAAAAAAGCAAGTTAATTCTGTAAATTTAAAATTTTGTACCATAGAAGAAGACATGTTTTATGCATATCAACTCAAACTGAAAACTAAAAATGTATTTAACAACTAGTTAAAGTTTGTAAACAAAGGAAAAAAATGTCCCATTATGTCTGAAGTTAATTATAAGATCCCCGGTTCCAAAGGCAGCAGGGCTTACAAAGGCATCATCAGTTATAAAGGGAGGAGCTTTACATAGAAGAGTGCAGTGTCTGTTATCAGGCCTGCTGGATATGTCCATTTGGTCTTGGTAGATACCCAGGGCAGGTTTTCTTTTAAATGTTTTAATTTTCCTTTTAAGACTGATTAGACCACTTTTCTCAATTTCTATTTGAGTCCAGGTGACCTCGGACTCATGCATTTTGCATATATATATACAAGCATACATACACATGTCTTTTTTTGTCATTTGCTCACATTTAATCTGCACATTTGCACACAGGCACACAGAGGTTAATATCCCCAACCCATGGGCAGATCTAACTAGAATAGCAGCTGTAGTCGACTACTCTGTCTAGAATAGAAGCTGGAGTCGAAACAGGTAACTTAACGCTGTTGAACAGGTGACTCCAGCAGCTGGACTTGAAACAGGAGGCGAATGCCATTAAACAGGTGATTCCATCATCTGGAGTCGAAACAGGTGGTTAATTTCTCTTTTGTCCACAGTGGAGGTGGTACAAGCGGTTACCTAGATTAACTGTGGGACAAAACCCGGGGCAGGCCTACCTTATCCAAGGGCCTGGTCCGTGCCATGTTCTAAGTGATCCCTGGGTCCAATGAGGTCTTCGCTGTTGCACAGGGGCTTCCTCCCCTTGGCTCTTGAGGAGGCTTTGAGAAGAAGTCAGAGGGTGCCTTTTTGTCTTCAGATGGGGGTGGCCCCAACAGCAATCTGCGAGGCCAGCACCAGTGACCTAAGTGATCAGCAAGGTGGCTTCCCGGTCAGGGAACCAGAAATGTTGAGGGAAATTTCCCAAACCAAGCCAAACCAAACCAAAAGGAAGACTCTTGCACCAAGGAGATAAGATGGCAGCATTTCATCTTTACACCAGCGGACTGTTGGAGTTCACATCAGTGGACAGTTGCAGGGATAATTCCTCCCAAGCAATGGCCCCAAATCAGGAAGGAGTTTTGTCTCTATAGGATTAGAAGTGGGTGGTACAAAGCAAGTGACCAAACATTACATGATTGGTTACATACATTGAATCCTATATTGACAGATAGGCTAGTCTTGAAACAATAGAAACAATCCAGGAACCAGGGGAGGGGACTCTTATAGAATGACTATACTTGAGGGCATTACCATAATACAGGAATTGTTTTGGGGGGCGAGAGAGACTTGACTGAATGAAAGTGGTTAAGGACATTGCCATAATATAGAAGTTGTTCCAGAGAAAGAGTTTTTACTGAATGAGCACAGGTCAGCCCAAGGTGCCTTAATGTATAGGCAATGGCTCTGACATTGTCAGGGTGGATAGAATTTACCAGAGACAGCAGAACAGCAACTTGATCAGTCTTCCAATAATCATGAAATATGTATAAGTTAGTTATTTTTCCCCAACAGCAGCATCCTCTAGAAAGATCTCAGCTCCACAGCCCACCCTTTCTGTACTGGAGGGGACCCCTTCCTCTCTTCTTAGGATCTCGGCCCTTCCAACCTAGCATGTGAATGTGAATGATTTCTCTCCTCTCCCTCTCTCTCTTTCTCTCTCCCCCTTCCTGTCTCCTCAACTTAGTCTTCAGGTTTGTCTGTCTCTGCAAAGGACCTAGCGACTCTAGCTGGGTCTAGCACATCTCTGCAAACATACATCTTTATCTTGGCAAGGTCACTTTAGTGGATCTTGGTAAAAGGAGTTTGGCACATTTGTCTTTGGTTATATCTGTATCATGACTTGGAGTTTATCAGCCTCTCAGTGAGAATAAATTTTTCTAAGTGATTGAAGCATACGCCATCAAAGCACGAGCACTAGAATGCAAAGGCAGATTGGGGAGAAGAGCCACGTTTAGACACTGATTTGAAGGCACTGAAATAATGACGGTAACCAATTGCCTCTTAGACCTCTTTATTGATTGAGGTTATCTGTAAGATGGGTCTCTGTTGAGCTGGGAGGTCCAGGGTCAATATATTGGCTTTTTAGCCCATAGTATCTTTTTACTTTTGATCTCTAAATTTTTAGTTGTTGAAGAGAAGATCAGTTATATCAGTATTATAGTGGGGGCAGAGTACACATTGAAGGACTCATAGTCATACTTTTGGAAAGATATAAAGAAAAGAAAACCAGGTTAGGTCACATATGTAACCTGTCCAAACCAGGTTGGAACTGCCCAAGGAGGGCAGTTCTGTGCTCTGTCCTTTTTTTTTTTTTTTTTGGTACCTGGGATTGAACTCACAACTCTGTGCTTGCCAGGCAGACACTGAGGCCACTGAGCTAAATCTCTGGCCCGATTTTTTGAGACAGGGTCCCACTATGCAGTTCAGGCTGGCCTTGAATTCACTTTGTAGCCCAGGCTGGTCTCGTACTCAAGGATCCTCCTGCCTCAGCCTCCTGAGTGCTGGGATTAAAAGTGTGGGCCACCACACCTGGCTTGTGCTCTGTCTTTTTGTCACTAGTTTAGGTGTCATTGTTATTTATGTCGAAGGCTCATGTCTAGTGTCAGTCTCTAAAACGAGGGTTGCAGTCTTTGTCTGACAGCTCCAGTTAGACTATGGGGGACAGCTGGACTTGGGGAGCAGAGAAGGTTGATCGGAGAGTTCAGACTGCAGCCTCCTCCTCTCTTGAGCAACAAGAAGCTTCCAGAAGAAACAGCCTGGGCTCTGCCAAGCCAACAAGAGTAAAAAGCTCAAAATAACTGTTATGGTTGATACATTGTGTCAACTTGAGAAGTTTAGAAGTTTACTGAGAGACTCAGCAGGGAGCCAGGGTTCTTACTTTGTAAACATCCTCAGCCTGTGCAAAGGAAGGCAAGATTTCTCAGTGCTACACCCACCCTGGAGGGAGGGGGTAGGCTGGGTACAACATAAGGGAGGAGGAGAGGCTTGCTCTTGCCCCTTTGTGCCCTGGCTGCTGCGTTGAAGTGTTGTCCCAGTGCCATGCCACCTGCCTTGGAACAAGCTGATTATGGACTGAAACCTCCAAGAACTGTAAGAAATCAACCTTTCCTTCCCTAATTTTGGGTGTTGGGTGTTTTGTCCCAGCAATGAGTGAAAAGTAACTAAGACAACTATAGATTTTTTTTCTAAGTAAAGCATATCTTCTACAAACTTTTTTGAACCTCTTTGAACCTTTTAGTTTTGTCTCTCTCTTGCAGGACCAAAACTTTATCATATAAAATCTTTTCATATTAAAAAACTCTATAATTATCGCTTTCTCCATAGTTTCTTTTTTTAAAACCTTACTTATAATCTTTTTATAGTAAACCTGGCAGTGGCCATTTGAATGTTAAAGTGTCTCCCTCATCTCTCTCTCTCTCTCTCTCTCTTTTTGGTACTGGGAATTGAACTGAGGACCTCATGCTTGCCATGCAGGCACTATTTCACTGAGCTATATCCCCAGCAACCAACCTTTTTTTTTTTGATTTAGGGTATTACATTTTAGCGTGATAGTCATGATGAAATTATTATATTAGAATCATTAAGTTTTGTTATCTCTGAAACACATTTAAATTTTTATTAGTATAGCATATGTGTGTGTGTGTATGTGTGTGTGTGTGTGTGTGTGTGTGATTGGTACCGGGGATCAAACTCATGCTTGCCAGGAAGGTGCTTACATCAATGAGCTAAATCTCTGGCCCTTTTTTTTGTTGTTGTCTTTTTGAGACTAGGTTTTGCTATGCAGTTCAGGCTGGCCTTGACCTCATTTTGTAGCTCAGGCTAGCCTCAAACTTGCAGTGATCCTCCTGCCTCAGTCTCCCAAATGCTGGGATTACAGGTGTGTGCTCCTACGCCTGGCCTAGCATAATCTTTTTTGTCAATTACCTTAATTGAATTACAAGATATTAAATGACATAGAGAAACTTTTACCTAAATTTTTTATCGTTTAATAGTTGATATTTAAGAAGAATATATTTGTCTATAGATATGCTTTATAGGTTATTAAGGTCTTATTTTTAATTTTTAGAGTGACATTGCCTGTACTGCACAGCGTTTGAGTGTCTCTCAGTGCTATAACACATCTATGACAAACATGACAATCACAAATCACAAACCTTGAAAAAGGACCTGTGTCATCTGGGTGGCTGTCTCTTAGTTGATTGGCATGCACATTTCATCACAAGTAGCTACAAAATAAGTAAAAGAAAGCCAGATGATTGAACCTGTAAAAGTTGATTATCAGGAACAACCTTAGCCTGGAAGTTACCAGTATATAAGGTGTTTTTATTTATTTATGCCTTATTTTTAGTTTTGCATCTTTCAAGGCCTGTATACGTGGAAAATACAAATATATCACGAGGTTAGCGATAATTGGTGTAACAGCTATATAGAAATTTTGACGTATAGTTTCTATTTTTAAGACAAATTTTATTTTTTTTTACTTTATGTTATTTTATTTTTTTGGTATCAGGGATTGAACTCACAACCTTGTGCCTGCCAGGCAGGCACTTATACCACTGAGCTAAATCCCTGGCTTTAAGACAAATTTTAGACTCTTGACAAGCTTTATAAAGTGTGACTATATTGACAAGAATTGAGAACATCTTTACAGCTCTAATAAGTTTAGGAAACAGGGCTAATGACTACTGCTTAATATTTAATGTACAGGTGCATTACATTTATATAATAACAAAAATGTTTGTTAAAGCCAGTAGATGTAGATCAAGTTAAAATGTCAGGACTGAATTTAAAGAGATGTCAAATTTTAATCATTTTATATATTTAAGGTGTAGTCATATATTTATAAAACAGAGCATTTATTAGTTTGTATGTATTAAACTTATATAGTCTTTTTTTTTTTTTTTTTTGACCTGGGGATTGAACTCACAACTTTGCACCTAGGCAGCTGCTTATGCCACTGAGCTAAATCCCCAGTCCTATTTTTTGAGACAGGGTCTCACTATGCAGTTCAGGCTGGCCTTGAACTCACTTTGCAGCCCAGGCTGGTCTCAAACTCACAACGATTCTCCTGCCTCAGCCTCCCGAGTGCTGGGATTAAAGGCGTGCACCACCAGGAGTGTTTTTTTTTTTTTAAATTTTTATTTATTTATTTATTTAGGTACCTGGGATTGAACTCATGATTTCACGCTTGTTAGGCAGGCGCTTATGCCACTGAGCTAAATCCCTAGGGCCCCCCCCTTTTTTAATTTTAAGGAGAAAAAGAAAACCCACCAAATTTCAAAACAAGACAATAGGAGAGCAACAATGGTTATACATTGCACATTGTTATCTTCAAAGTAGTTTCTCAGAGTGCAAGCTACAGGCATGAAAAACTGCCCAAACAATATCACCACAAACTTTTCTTTTTCATAGCAGCACAATTTGTAATCACTGAATCTTGGAAACAATCTAAATGCCCATCAACCGAGTCATGGATCAAAAGGATGTGGTCTTTTTATAGAATGTGTTTTTACATGAACTCTCCCAGGGCCAAAGCCCCGCCTACAGCCACTAGAGTGTGTTTTCAAAAGCACAAGCTGCGATGGATATTTGCTACGATAGTCATATTGAAGAGGGGAAGCCAGCAAAAAACCAAAAAACAAACAAACAAACAAACAAGCAAAAAAGAATGATTAAGAGACATGAACGATGGTGTGTTTTCTCTTGTCAGTGCTTCTAGTTACAAGAGAAAACCCCTACCCAGGCACTGGGTTAGCTAAAACCCTCACCCTTGCATGAGAATGGACCCTTGATTTCCTTCTAACCCAGATATGGGATTAGGTAGTCAATAAAGGAATACCTACAGATGAGCACGCATTTTCTAAGGGCTCAGGAGCTTTTACCTGAAAAGGAGAAAAAGATTTTTAGGGTTGTAAAGTGAAACATATAGGGTTGGGGATTTAGCTCAGTGGCTTAAGCGCCTGCCTGATTGTGAGTTCATTCCCCGGTACCAAAAACAAAACAAAACAAAATAAAACAAAAACAAAAACAAAAGACACATAATACCATTTATTGACAATGATGACGACCATCCTTAACAGAGCTGAACTGCTAAAACCTGTCCCCTAGCCTTAGACATACTCAAGTGTGAGCTGTAAACCAGTCAGAAATTGAAAGAGCCCTTATAGACAGCTGGCTAAAATAAGTCACGCCATCTCGTAACTGCCAAACAAATCAAGAAAAGAATACAAGTAAATCCAGCAACCAGTGTAAAGGCAGTGTTGTAGTCAGGGTTTGCCAGGGAATAGGTTTAATATAGGACACATAATTTATAGGATTATTTTATAATTTTCACCCAAAAAGTTGAATACAGAAGATTGCAGGAGATCTGTTCATACCCTAGAGACCTAAAGATTCCAGGTGAGGTCCTGGATCCCATAGCAATGACCTGCATGAGTCCGGCTGGAGGTCTAGAGCACCATCGTTGATGTCTCTTAATCATTCTTTTTTGCTTGTTTGTTTTTTTGGTTTTTTGCCCTAGGTCAATTTCCAGCTTCATAGGCTCCCAAAAGTCCCATTGCAATCATTCATGGAAAGAACAAAGGTTTTTTTTTTTTTTTTTTTTTTTTTTTTTTTTTTGCGGCACCGGGGATTGAACTCATAACCTCGCGCCTGCCAGGGCAGGCACTTAAGGCACTGAGCCAAACACCCGGCCCTGAACAAAGGTATTTTTGAGAAGGGATGGATCCAGGTGCATCCATCAGGGTGACCCTTGCTTAGCAGTACTTGCTGGAGCAGGTGGTGCTAATTACAGTATAACTTCAAGTTATTGTTTGTTCCTTGGGGAGGGGATATAAGCCTGGTCATTGCATCTTTATCTATTTATTTATCTAGTACTGGGAATCAAACTCACAATCTCACGCTTGCCAGGCAGTCGCTTGTGCTGCTGAGCTAAATCCCCAAGGCCAGTTTTTTGGTTTTTTGGAGACAGGCTCTCGCTGTGTAGTTCAGGCTGGCTTTGACTTGACTATGTAGTCCAGGCTGGCCTTGAACTCACAGCAGTCCTCCTGCCTCAGCCTCCCGAGTGCTGGGATTACAGGTGTGTACCATGGCGCCCGGTTTGCATCTTTATCTTGAGACCTGGCCTTTAATGGATATGCCTCCAAGCCACAGTTTTGCTGCGTTTTTGTCTTCTGCACTGACTCCCTTGAGGGCCTGTCCCTGTCTGACCGCCTGTTAATTTCTATTTAATTTAGCTGCCTGTAATAATCCTCCTGCCTCAGCCTCCAAGACTGCTGACATTGCAAGCTTGTATGGGGCCCCCAGTCTCTCCTTCCCTTTAGATGTATCTCTCTCTCTACCGCTCCCTTCCTATTCCCTTGTCCCACCATCTCCAGGAACACCCAGTTTTCCTAACCTCCGCCCCCCACCCTCTAACCCTCTGCCCCAGGTCCCAGGCGGGACCCCAGGCTGTGCTGGCAGGGGGACCCCTCCTTGGGTCGCTCTTTCCTGCACGGACCAGCGCTGGACGACGGGCAACTGCGTGTCCACCGCGACGGCATCTACCGGCTGCACATCCAGGTGACCCTGGCCAGGTGCTCCTCCGCGCGGGACGACGGCAGGCACCACAACGCCACCTTGGCTGTGGGCGTCTGCTCTGCCCCCCACAGCATCTCCCTGCTGCGCCTGGGCTTTGGCCAGGCTTGCACCGTGGCCGCCCAGCGCCTGACGCCGCTGGCCCGCGGGGACCTCCTTTGCACCAACCTCACCCTGCAGCTGCTGCCCTCCCCAAATGCCGACGAGACCTTCTTTGGCATCCAGTGGGTCCACTCCTAACCCACACCTGCTTGGCTGGTCTGTTTCTGTTTTCTGTAAATAAATGTATTTTTCAATTTCTCCTCGGCATGAGTGTTAATGAATAAGCAAAACTCAGCGCAGTTTGCTTCGGTGGGCAAGAAACACCTCAAAGCCGCCCAGGGCATCATAAAGAAGCATGATCAGAGTCCAAATGTATTTACAGCTACTTGGATGAGGCAGGGGGTTCACAAGTTCAAGACCAGCCTGGGAAATTTAGTGACTTACAGGGACCCTGTATCAAAAATAAAAAGGGCTAGATATACAGTTCTGGGGTAGAGTACCCCTGAGTTCCATCATCAGTACAATCAATGGATATTAAAAACATGCAGAACGCCAAGCCGGGTGGCACACGCCTGTAATCACAGCACTTAGAAGGCCAAGGCAGGAGAATCACCACGAGTTCAAAGCCAGCCTGGGCTACATAGTGCATTCAAGATCAGGCTGAACTACATAACGAGATTTTGTCCCTGAAAACCAGACTAAACCAAACCAAACCAAGCAAACAACAAGCAAACAAAACCCCAGCCAAACAAAAACCAAAAACCAACCAACCATTCAGAACAATCTAAGGAGGGGTGACAAGGAAATATCATGTAAAATCATGAGAAAAAGGACATTAGATCATAATTAAGAAACATAAAAGTGAGGAGTGGTGGTACACATCATTCCTGAACTCCGGGAAGGCTGAGGCAGGAGAATCACAAGTTAGTGGGCAATTTAGTGATTTAGTGAGACCCTATGTCAAAATAAAAAATAATAAATGAGAAATAAAAAGGCTTGGGGATGTAGCTTAGCTTGGTGTGAAGGCCCTGGGTTCAATCCCCAGTATGAGAGAGAGAGACAGAGAGAGACAGAGACAGTGACAGAGAGACAGATGGAGACAGACAGAAGCAGAGAACATGAGAGACAAAGACAGAGACAGAGAGGAAGAGAAAGAAAGAATTTAATAATAATGTATTCATTTTGGCTTATTAGTTATAACAAATATATCAGATTGCACAAGATGCTATGTTAATCTTTTGGTATGCAGTAACAAAATACTTGACACTGGATATTGTCTAAACAACATAAATGTGCTATTCAGAGTTCTGGAGGTTGGAAGTTCAAAAATAATGTGCTGGCAGATTCAGCATCTAGTGAGGGTTGAGTCTGTGGCAAAGACTTCGAAGATGGCACTTTATGTTTAATCCTCAAAGGAGTAAGGAGGGGAGGGGACCCCACGCCTTTTTATAAGGACACAGAGTGTCTCAGTCACAAAGGTGCAGCCCCTGATCTCAGTAGTACAGCCCTGAGCTCTCACTAAACCACTAAACTGCCCACGAAATTGTAAACTTTCTGCCATCAATTCCCAAAGGCTCTGCTGCTTGCAATTACATCAAGGATCAGGTTCCAAATCGTGAATTCTGGAGGGGACAGCAGCATTCCTGCCCCAGCAGATGTGACAAATATGAAAGTGTGCATATAGGGCCTATGGGAACTCTCCGTATTCTCTGCTCAGTTTTCTGATAAATCTAAAACTGCTCTAAAATAAAAGTCAGATACAAATGTGGGAGGATGCCGCAGCAGAAAAAGGGATTCTGAGCCGGGCGTGGTGGCGCACGCCTTTAATCCCAGCACTCGGGAGGCTGAAGTAGGCGGAGCATTGTGGGCTCAAGGCCGGCTTGGGCTACAACGCAAGCACAAGGCCGGCCTGAGCTACATAGTGCGACCCTGCCTCAAAAAAACCCGGGCCGGGAGTTTGGCTCAGTGCGTTAAGCGAGGTTGTGAGTTCAATCCCCGGTGCCGCAAAAAAAAAAAAAAAAAAAGAAAAAGGGATTCTGAGTTTCTAAAGTTTAAATTCTGGGTTGCAAAAGGCCTCTCCAGCAGCCCAGGCCCTGCGCTGTTCTCTCCCTGCAAACAGGAGCTGAAGAGCGACCTGCACTTGGGCCCTGTGCTCTCCTGGTGTTGTTCAGGTTTCTGTATTCAGATGAAGTTCAAACAGGCCCAGGTAGTTGTGACCACTCCATGGGTTGCTAAGAAACATGCTGTCCCCACCTTAGAAGCCAGCGTGTGGATTTCTCACCAAACAGCCTCCATCACTGGATGACCCTCAGCCTGACGGTCTCTGTCTAGACTTGCTCAATCCGTCCACAGACACTGTGGGTGCAGCCAGCAGTGAAGAACTTCCTAATAGCGGGGGATTTAGCTCAGTGGCTTAAGTGCCTGCCTGGCAAGCGTGAGGTCGTGAGTTTGATCCCTGGTACCAAAAAAAAAAAAAAAAAAAAAAAAAAAAAAAAAAAAAAAAAGTAAAAAAAAGAATGATATACTAGAAAGACTAATGTATGTTGCCTAGATTAGGTACCTTAATGGTGAAGTGAATTTATGCAACCTCTACTTTAGGGCTGGGGATTTAGCTCAGTGGCACAAGCACCTGCCTGGCAAGCTTGAGGTCGTGAGTTTAATCCCTGGTTAAAAAACAAACAAACAAACTTGCTAATATCCACATCGGCAATATGCAGCTGAAGAAAGAGATGCCCTGAACACTTGAGGAAGTTAACTTTTTAGAACTGCTATAGGCTGGGCAGAAGCAGGTTGCCAGTGACAAACTGCTCGCAACTTTTGGAAAGTTCTAGGAAGAGCACTTTCTTTCATCTGGCTACCACTGATGGTGACTGGGGAGCACAGCCTGAAGTGGTAAAGTTCTCTTTGTTTCATGGTCAGTACTAGAACCTGGGTAGAGCACATGATCACAGAGACGCAACATCCACAGGTTCCAGCGAGTGGAGCTAGAGCACAGGTTCACAGGAATAGAGGAATCTCCGTGGTTGGGTTTAGCTTTTTTGCATCTATTCATGGTCCCAAGGATGATCCAGTTAATATACAGATCCCTGAAAACGAAAAACACAAACCCTGGGGCAAAGTGATATTGGAATTAGTTGTGACAGGACCAAGAACACCTTCACAGTCCTCTTCAAAGAACCTACAGAAACCCCGCTAACCTGCGCCACGCGGAGTGTGTGAGACGCAGAGAGTCCCACCGGGACACAAAACAGCTGGGGGAAGTTGTGTATGAGACACCTGCTGCTAGCAACACCATTTCTTCTTCTTCTTCGGTTCCCCCAGCTATAATGATAGCACTTCAGTAGAAGACGAATGGATACCAGTAGTAATATTTTACACCTAATTTAGCATTACCATGCATCTTAGCTAAAGAGTGCCATATACTCTAGATTCAAACATATTCATAACTGGTTGCAGAAAACAGTTTGAGCATCATGAGGATTTATGATTGTAAGATAAGAAACATTTCTTTTCCTTTTTCTTTTTAGTTTTTGAAAAATAAAACATTTTCATAACCAGATAATAAGAGAACAACAATGGTTATTACACTATGTCTTGTTACCGTCAAAGTTACTCAGTACAAGACTTAAACTACAGATTCTTACAAAAAAGAAACAGATTTACTCATTCGTTTCATTTATATGAATTTTTTTTGTTTACTGGAGCAAAACGTTTTAGTTTCTTAGAAGAAACAGAAAAAACTTTTATTTATTTATTTGTCTTTTTGAGGTAGAGTTTCACTATGCAGTTCAGGCTGGCCTTGAACTCACTTTGTAGCCCAGGCTGGCCTCGAATTCACAGCAATCTTCCTGCTTCAGCCTCCAGAGTGCTGGGAAAGTATGTTTATTTAAATCTCTGCTTGATTTAAAGACAGGTTTTCCATTTTTTTGGGTCATTTTAAGTGTAAAAAAAACACTGGGTTTAATTGGGTAAAAAATGCAGTAGTTTCAGCTGCTTCTTGCATCATTTTGTAGATCAAGTGATTCAGGATCTTTAAATAGTTTTGGAATTGAAAGATTTGTGTTCCATATAGCTGATTTAGTTTCTTTAGTTTTAACTGGAAGGTTAGATGGGAGGGGTCAGTATTCCTCCAGAATTCCTATTAACTCAAGTAACTACTTTCCCAGCATTTGGAATAGTGCTAAAAATAGGCCTAATAAATACCCAAGAAAAATTTCAATGCATTGACAGGAAAGGATATTTTGTAATAATACAGCACAACATTACATAGCATAGTTTTCAAACTATGAGTGAATTTTGTGTAAGTTCACCGTGATGTGATATAAATGGAACCTCTAAAGGCGCAGTGTGAGGACTACCAGGAAGATGGTGGAGTGGCCAGCAGCAGAGAAAGAGCCTCTCTGAGAGTTGCTGTCCGGACAGTAGAATACAGCATCATGAGGAAGACAAGAAGGAGGGAAGAGGGTCCACTGGACTCAGGAAGGTTCTGAAGCAAGAACTGAAGCCCACAGAGGGAGTGAAGAAAGAAACTTCAATGAAGAAGGAGGAGGCAGCTGGCGGAGGCTTCTCCCTGGGTCACGACTCACTGCATGGGAGGAGTGGTTCAAGACTACAGACACATGGTGACTGCTAGCAACCCCAGAGGCCTGCACAGAGAGATGCAGCCGTGGCCATGGAGAACTTCACCAGCTGGGGGTGAGTGTTGTGGGCTCAGATGTCCTGTGGGAGGGCGCGATTGGCAGGGAGCCATTTTGGAGGGGGCCAGCTGAGCTCAGAACTCAGAACACTTGCTGGGTCCACCTAGCGGCTCCCAGCTGAGTTCAAGCCCACAGAAGGTGTGGCGATGGCTGCAGCCTGAATGGATCTGGTCCCAGACTCATGGCCAGAAACCAGCCTGAACTGCAGGCTCACTGGGATTATCCACTGCCCCACCGTAAAGCTACTGCTGGCTTGCTGGGATAAATCAACATGGATCTAGACTTTGTCTCTACACATTTCTATCAGTGACAGCGAAGAAAAGCTTGGAAGAGGACATTTTTTTTCTCTTTCTCTCTTCCTGTTTTTCTTTTATTCTCCTTCCTTGTTTGATCTTGTTTTATGAGTGTGAACCTGGTTTCTGGCTTCTTTATTGTTGTTTTTTTCTTCCTTTTATTTCTTCCTTCTTTCTTTTCCTCCTATCTTCTGCACAAGTTTCCCAAAGTTTGCATGATCCCCTTTTGTCCTCCAGCCTTGCTTCTAACCTCTTCCTCTTCTTCTACTTCTCTATTTTTTCTCTAACACTTTTTAAGTTTTCTCTCCTCCAGGTAAAATCAACACATTGAGGACTTATGTACTACATATAATTTTCTGGTTTGTTTTAGATTTTGTTAAATAGCCACAAATCTAGTTCCTATGGTTAAAGGTGGTAAATTAATGGTTATCTCAGCTTGTTATTTTATAATCTGGGTTTGGAGGTATTGTTATTGCTGATTGTACAACTTTAGCCAAAAGTGATGTAATTGTTCTAACCAGATGTTCTTCCTGGCATTCCAAGAGTGAGATTGATTAAAGATCATAGAAAATACTGTGGGCCAGTGCCAAAGAACCAGGGGCTGGGTCAAGCAGACAGCAACTTCTCATAGTTATCTCAGCTTGTCATTTTATAGTCTGTGTTTGGAGGTATTGTTATTGCTGATTGTACCATTTTAGCCAAAAGTGACATAATTGTTCTAACCAGATGTTCTTCCTGGTATTCCAAGTGTGAGACTGCCTCAGGGTCATAAAAAATACTGTGGGCCAGTGCCAACCAGGAGCTGGGTCAAGCAGGCAGCAACTTCTCATAGCCAACAAATTGAGGAGATAGGATCTTGCAACAGACTCAAAAACCCAAAAATCAGCTACGCTTGGAAAATATCTGTGAGAATTAGTCATTTCCTGTGAGTTGTAAATACTAGCAATAACTCACTACAGGCAATTTACAAGCATCAACCCAGGAACTAATCTGAAAAAGAGAAGAAAGTGAGAAGACTCTTAAACAAGATGCAACCCCAGACATCCAGTACACCAAAGGCAAACCCAGGGGGCAGTGAGGTGGGACAACCCAAAGGCCAACCACTTGGCTTCACTGAAGTGGGGACAACAAAGGGAATGAATGAGGCTCTAGAAAAAAAAAATCAAATCAGAAATAATTTCTGTATTGGGTATACTATGTACCCCCAAGTCCTCACATACTTTTGATGGGGCTGAGTCTGACACTTGTGATCAGTTTGTTGTCTAGCGCTGGGATCGATGATGTCAGTGCTGTACCCGCCCAGGGGTGGAGCCGACATACAGTGTAAGGGAAGGCGGGTCTTCCTCGTCTGCTTCCACCTCCCTCTCTCTCTCTTTCTCTCTCTCTCTCTCTCTCTCTCTCTCTCGCCAGCACGACCTGTGGCTTGCAGCTTGCAGCCGCCTTGAACAGCAGGGCCGCCATGCCACGCTATCTTGGAGCCAACTAATGGACTGAAACTCCTGAGAAACTGTAAGAATAAACCTTTCCTTCCCTAATTTTGGGCGTCAGGTATTTTGTCTCGGCAATGAGCGAAAAGTAACCAAGACAATTTCTCAGAGCGTATACAGATAAAAACAATAGAGGAGTTTAGGAAAGTGATACAAGCCACGAATGCTCAACATAGGAAAGAAATGGAATCCATAAAACAGATTCAAGCAGATACCCAGGAGACTAAAAAGTCCATTGAAAGTGTCCTCAGCAGGATGAGTCAATGTGAGGACAGAATCTCAGATATATAAGACAGGTTTATGGTTAGCAATCATGAAAAGAAAGATTTCTTAAAAATAGTAAGGGACAGCTGGGCATGGTGGCACACGCCTTTAATCCCAGCACTTGGGAGGCTGAGGTAGGAGGAGCATTGTGAGTTCGAGGTCAGCTTGGGCTACAATGTGAGCACAAGGCCGGCCTGAACTACATAGTGCGATCCTGCCTGGAAAAAAATAGGGCTGGGAGTTTGGCTCAGTGGCTTCAGCAACTGCTTGGCAAGTGCGAGCTTGTGAGTTCGATCCCTGCTACTGACAAAAAAACAAACAAAAACAAAAACAAAAAACCCTAGGGACCATGTGTGGGCTGCAAAAAGACAAGGCAGTGGAGGGAGAGGTCTGCACTGGCTGGTGGTGAGTGCAGAGAACTCAGTCTTCCCACAGGAGAGAGCATTTTGGAATTGGGCTGGATAAGCCCGGAACTCAGAACTGCTGCTAGCTTTCTCCAGCAGCTCCTAGCTGGGTCAGACCCGTGGAAATTGCTTGGACTGAGCCCCACCCCTGCGCGTGTTTCAGGGACCGTCATGGGGGCTCCCCACTGGTAGCCAGCTTGGTCTGGAGGCAGTGGCTGGCCCCGCCCTCCCCCCACATCCCAGCAGCCATAGTGAATCCCCACTGGTGACCAGCTCAGGTGCACAGCCGGCCACCAGCCCCACCCCCATGTGCACTCCAGTGGCCATCAGGGAGCCTGCACAGGCTGGGAAAAGCAGCAGACAGCCCTGCACCAGTGCACCCAATGGCCACCATCAGATACCTGTAGCCAGCATGGGCTAGAAGAACCAAACAGTCTCACTTCAGAGAAATTGTAGCCAATGCAGGAAATGCCTGGGATCCCAATACCCACTTGTTCCAAAGAACACAGGGATATGTCAAGACGAAGAAGCAAAAGGCAGTCTCTGGCCTCCCACACAAGCAGAGCAGGTCTAGGAGAGGCAAACATGGAAGAGATTGGGAGTCACACACCTGAAGTTTCTGAAGTGATGGCAACTGAAGTAAAGAAACAGCTTCATAAGGCTATAAAAGAAGTTAGAACAGAAATACTAACTCAAGTAAAAGAAGAAATGAAAAACATAATAAAAGAAATGCTAAGCATCTCTAAAGAAGACATAGATAAAAAATGGAGGAGCATAGGAAAATGAGGGAAACCTTGAATCGACAATATAAAAAAGATTTAGAATACATGAAACAGATTCAAGGAGATATCCAGGAAATTAGAAACTCTACTGAAAGCTGGAAAATCCTCTTGAAAGAAACTGAAGATAGACTTTCAAACCTTGAAGACAGGTTTGCAGCCTGCGATAGTGAAAGGAAAGATCTCTAAAAAATAACAAGGAACCAGGAAGTAACAATTGAATAGATGCAAAACAACCCAAAGAAACATAACTTAAGAATAATAGGTGTCATTGAAAAAGCAGGGGTCAACACAAATGACATTATAAGTCTATTTACAGAAATAATATCAAAAAACTTGCCAAGCATGGGAAAAAGATGTGAATTCAAATAAGTGAGGCATATAGAACTCCAGCTAGCCATAACCAAAATAAATCTACACCCAGACATACAATAATCAAGATCCCAGAAATTCAACATAAGAACAGAATATCAAAAGCTGTTAGAGAAAAGAAACAGATTCCTTATAAAGGAAAACCTATCAGAATCACAACAGACTTCTTGACACAAACCATCAAATCAAGAAGAGGCTGGAGTGAAGTATTTGAAGTCCTGAAAGAAAACAACTTCCAATCCAGATTGATGTACCCTGCAAAACTATCTTTCAAAATTATTGGAGAAACAAGATACTTTCATGGCAAAGAACAACTGAAGGAATTCATGACCACCAAGCCAACCCTACAAAGAATACTGAAGGACATTCTAGAGAGAGATAAAAAAAGACCATGGTTCCAGGAACAGTGGCAGAGGGGGTTCATCAAGCTGGGAAGACAATTGAATGGAGGGGAAATGTAGGCAGCCAATGGCAGGAAAACAACATGGCAGAGACGAGGCAGTGCATGTTGGCCATAACCATTAATGTAGATGGCCTCAGTTCACCAAGAGAAAGATACACAGGCAGAGTGGATCAGGAGACAGGATCCATTAATATGCTTTATACAAGAAACACATCTAACTAGAAAGAAAATTCATAGACTGAAAGTCAAAGGAAGAGAAAAATGCTCTATGTGATAGGAAGCCAGAAAAAAAGTAGGGGTAGCTTGCCCATCAACTACTGAATGGATAAGAAAGACATAGCATTTTTATACAATGGGAACCTACTCAGCGATAAAGAAAGATAATCTTAAGGCTCTTGCAGGTAAATGGATACAACTTGAGATCATGCTCATGGATGAAAAGGTTTAGAACCACATGTGTGGACATCATGTTGTCTCCCTAGTATAAAAAACTAAAGGAGTTAGTGGGATACAAAATGCACAATACATATTGTGAAAGTGAAAGGGGAGGAAATGTCTAAAAAGGGAAGGCTGTGGCCATTGTTAATCTATTATGATTTGAAACCAGTATCGTTTTCATTGTTCTGTTTAGTTTGGTTTTATTCTGTTTCATTTTGTTTAATTTTATTATATTTGATGGCATGGACAGCTATTTCAAAGATAAAATGTATCATAATAGCCATTATTGATTTCCTATTATCTTGTCTTGAAGCCTTGTATTGCTTGCATTATTTTGTTTTGATTGATTTTATTCTATTCTGTTTTGCTTGATTGTATTTTGTCTGATGGTATAGGCAACTGCTTTGAAGATAACAAGAGGCATTATGGTAACCACTGTTGTTTTACTATTATCTTGTTTTTTTTTTTTTTGGTACCGGGAATCGAACTCACAACCTTGTGTCTGCCAGGCAGGCACTTACACCACTGAGCTAAATCCCTGGCTGTTTTACTATTATCTTGCTTTGAATTCCTGTATTGCTTTCATTGTTTTGTTTTTATTGACTTTATTCTTTTCTATTTTTGTTTGATTTTATTATGCCTGATGGTATAGGCAGTTATTTTGACAATAACAAGAGGCATTATGGTAGCCTTTATTGATTTCCTTTTATCTTGTTTGTAGTCATGTACCACGTTCATTGTTTTGTTTTGATTGACTTGATTCTGTTTTGATTTCATTTGGTTTTATTCTCTTTTAAAAAATTAATTACCAAAGCTGAATTAAGAAGATATAAAAATCCTCAAGAGACATTCTAGCAGCCACTGTTGATTTTCTGTTGTCTTGTTTTGAAATCCTGTGCTGCTTACATTGTTTTGTTCTGATCTGCTTTGTTCTGTTTTGTTCTATTCTCTTTAAAATAAAATTAAAAAAGAAGATACAAAATCCTAAAAAAACCTGTATCAATCAATGAAATTGAAAATTTAATTAAAAACCTACCAGCAAAGAAAAGCCCAGATCCTGATGGATTCACTACTGAATTATGCAATAAACTTAGAGAAGATATAATGCTATTAATTCTGAAACTCTATAAAGAAATTGAAAGGGAAGCAATATTCCCAAAGTCACTCCTGGAAGCAAGCATTACCCTGACACCAAAACCAGAGAAGGAACTAACTAAGAAAGAGAACTATAGGTCAATCTCCCTAATGAACATAGATGCAAAAATCCTCCATAAGATACTGGCAAACAGAATGCAGCAAATTATCAAGAAGATTATACACCATGACCAAATTGAATTCATCTCAAAGATGCAGGAATATTTCAACATACATAAATCAATAGATGCAACACACCATTTTAACAAGGACAAAAACCATATGATCATCTCAGTAGACACAGAAAAAGCATTTGACAAAGTCCAACACTCATTCATGATAAAAACCTTACAGAAATAGATGATCTTTCTGTCAATGTGATAAAATTTATCTGTGACAAATCAACAGCCAGCATCATATTGAGTGGTCAAAAACTGAAAGCTTTCAGTCTAAAATCAGGAACAAGGCAAGGATGTCCACTGTCACCAGTTATTTAATATAGTTCTGGAAACTTTAGTTAGAGTAATTAGACAAGAGAAAGAAACAAAAGGAATAAAAACAAGAAGTCAAATTATCATTATTTATGGGTGACATGATACTCTACACAGAAGACCCCAAAAACTCCACCAAGAGATTTCTAGATTTAATGAGACAGTTCATTCATGTAGCTGGATACAAATTCAACACTCAAAAATCAATAGCCCTCCTGCATGCAAACAACAAAATACTGAGAGAGTTGTTAGAGAAACAACACCTTTCACAATAGCATTAAGAAAATACCAGGAATCAATCTAATGAAGGAAATAACAGACCTCTGTGCTGAAAACTACTGTACTCTGAAGAAGGAGACCGACAACAACTGGTATCTAGTCTTACTAAAAAGTTTTTGCATGTCAAAAGAAATCTCCAACAGAGTGAAAAGAAAACCCATGAACTGGGAAAAAATCTTAGCCAACTGTCCCTCAGACAAAGGACTCCTATCTATAATATATAAAGAATTAAAGAAAATCAGGTCCCTCAAATTCAAAGACCCAATCCAAAAATGGGCATCTGAGATGAATACACACTTCTTCTCAGGATGAAGAAATACAAATGACAAATAAATATGCAAAAAAAAATGTTCAGCATCATTGATCATTTGGGAAATGCAAATTAAAACAACACTGAGATTCTGTCTCACTCCAGAAAGAATGGCTATCATCAAGAATTCAACCAATAACAAATGCTGGTGGGGTTTTGGGGAAAAAGGAACTCTTCTTTATTGTTGGTGGGAGTGTAGACTGGTGAAACTACTGTGGAAATCAGTGTGTAAATTCCTCAGAAAACTAGGATTAGAGGTCCCATTCGACCCAGCTATTCCCCTTCTGGGTATTTTCCCAGAAGAATTAAAAACATCATACCACAGCAATATATGTGCATCCATGTTTATAGCAGCACAATTTGCAATAACTAAATCTTGGAAACAATCCAAATGCCAATCAACTGAAGAATGGATAAAAAAGATGTGTGTGTGTGTGTGTGTGTGTGTGTGTGTGTGTGTTTGCTGGTACCGGGGATCGAATTCACAACCTCATGCCTGCCAGGCAGGTGCTTAAGCCACTGAGCCAAACTCCCAGCCCTAAGATGTGGTATTTTTATACAATGGAATGCTACTCAGTCATAAAGAAGGCTAAACTCGAGGCTTTTATAGGTAAATGGATGCAACTAGAGACCATATTCGTAAGTGAAATAAATCAGACTCACATGTATAAACATCGTATTGCCTCCCTCATGTAAGAAACTGAAAGGATTTAAGGTTCAAAAGGTACCATAGATATTGTGAAAAGGAATGAAACTGCTCGAAAGGAAAGAACAACTGGGATGGGAACAAAAGAGAAAAGAAAGGGAATATATATACATATATATACATATATATATACATATATATGTATATATATGTATATATGTATACACACACACGTGCACACACACGCACACACACACACAAGATAGTTAAAATCATTGTACTATTGATCATATTAGTTCAGGGAAAGAAACTGCAATTGCTTATATTGTCTGATCTGTTTTGCATGCCTGTTATCTTGTAATCTGAGCAACTATTTTAAAGATAACAATATGCAACATAGTGACCATTGTTAGTTTCCTATCAGCTTGATTCAAAATCCTATATCTGTTCTACTGTTTTATTTTTATTGGTTTGTTTTCTTTTAATCTCTTTGAAATAAAAAACAATGGGCCTCACTGGGAGGTGATCCCTGCTTGGAAACCAGCGCCATGTCTGGGCTGCTGCGGAGTGGGGACAGCCAGACCCAAGTCTCTCTCTGTGGTTCGGTGCCATTCACAGACTGTGGAGGGAGAGAACCAGGCCCCACTAGGAAGCAATCCCAGCCAGGAAAACCATATCATTTTCATTGTTTTGTTGGGTTGGGTTTTATTCTCTTTCCTTTTGTTTGATTATGTTAAATCTGATGGCATGAGCAGCTATTTGAAAGATAGCAAGATGTATAATGGTAGCCATTTTGGATTTACTATTGGCTTATTTTGAAGTTCTTTATTGCACTCATTGTTTTGTTTTTATTGTTTCTATTCTATTCTGTTCTGTTAGATTTTTACTATTCCTGAAGATATCTTCAGTTACTTGAAGACTATGGCATTATGGTAACTATTGTTGATTTCATAAAGTTTTGAAGTCCTGTATCACTTATGCTGATTAATTTTGATTGGTTTTATTCTGTTTTATTTTCCTTGGTTTTATCCTCTTTAAAATAAAAGAAACTTTAAAAAAATGAAAAAGGAGATTAAGGAGGATATCAGAAAATGTAAAGATATCTCTTGCTCTTGGATAGGAAGAACCAATATAGTGAAAATAACCATACTCCCAAAATTGTTATTCAGATTTAATGCATTCCCTATCATAATTCCAACAGCATATCTCACAGAATTAGATAAAACAATCCTAAAGTTCATTTGGTACCAGATTAGACCTAGAACAGAAAAGGCAATACTGGGTAACAAAGGTAAGGGAGAGGGCATCATAGTTCCAGACTTGAAATTATACTAACCACCAACAGAGTGAAGAGATAGCCCACAGTGTGGGAAAAGAGATAGCCCACAGTGTTTTCCAGCTGCTTGTCAAGCAAAGTATTATGATTGAGAACATATAAAGAGCTAAAACAAAACAAAACAAAACACAAGAAATGAACAAACAAAAGACCACCCAAATTTAAAGACTCAAACCAAAAATGGGCATATGAGATGAATACACTCTTCTCAGATCAAGACGTACAAACAACAAATAAATATATGAAGAATTTTCAGCATTACTGGTCTTTTGAGAGTTGCAATTTCATACAGTGCTGAGATTCCATCTCACCTCAGAAAGAATGGCTGTTATCAAGAAATCAACCAATAACAAATGCTGGTGGGGCTGTGAAGGAACCCTTCTCCATTGTTGGTGGGAGTGCAGACTGATAAAACCACTGTGGGGATCAATGTGGAGATTCCTCAAAAAACTAGGACTAGGGTTCCCATTTGACTCAGGTATTCCCCTTCTGGATATTTTTCTGAAAGAATTAAAAGTATCACACCATAGCGATATATGGATACCCATGTTTACAGTGACACAGTTCGTAATGACTAAATCTTGGAAACAACCCAAATGCCCATCAACTAGTGAATGGATAAAGATGTGGTTTATATACAGGGAAGTACTACTCTGCCATAAAGAAGGATAAGTTTGAGACTTTGATAGGTAAATGGATGCACATTGAGACCATACTCTTAAGTGGAATAAATCGGACACACATCTATAAGTGCTGCACTGTTTCTCTTGGGTGAGAAACTGAAAGTGTAAATAAGGACTAAAGTGTATAATAGATATTGTGAAATAGGAAGAAAATGTTCAAATGAGGAGGGGAACAAGGGTGGGGGTAGAGGCACAGGAAGAAGGGAAAAATTTAAAAAATGAGAAAAGAAGAAAAATAGAACAAAGCTTTTGCAAATGGTGAGGGAAGGAGAGATTGAAGGGGAGGAGAGGAATGCGAAAATTTAAGTTGTATCACGTGCATGTCCAAATTCTCTATGATGAATGTGATCATTATGCATATCTAAAATGTACCAATAAAATCTGATTGAAAAAGAAAAAAATAGTAGTGAATTAACTTTTCCCTTGAAAGTGACTATCTTATTAAAATTTTTGCCTAATTAAACTTAAATTACACCAGATATCTGTGGAAGATGATTAAAAATTGTTTCAAATATCAAAGAGAATTTTTTTCTGAATAATTAGGAAATAAAAATTTTAGATCAAAGTACTATTTTATTTTATATTTTTCAAGAAGGTAGTGAGATGCGTTGATGGCTGACATCTCTTGAAATTGAATAAAAGGGAAATTTTTCTCTCTTGGGTATCATGACTTTATGGACATAAACCTCAGGTTCCTGGGCTATCTATGGAATGTGTGATTCTGTTTAAGTAAAGATTAACTAGCAAACACTCAGCAGTGACTATTAAGAAAAACATTAGTACCTTTACAGTTATGGCATGCTGGAGATAAATTAATGGGTATTTTTTTTTTTTGAGGTTTGAGGCATTTCACATGCCTTCTGTGTAACACTGAACAACTGGAACAAAACATACTGGTAGAAGGTACAAGAAACAGAACTCATTACTGGCATTGGGAAATCACCTGGAATTTTAAAGAAGTAAATGTATATTATCCTCTTAAAAAGGGGGATCTCCATGACACATGCAAATGAATGTCAAAAGATATGAACCAGAAATTTTCCCTTTGCCTATGTAAATGTATGCACAGCAGTGTTCCTCTGCCATAGCCAATAAGCAAAAGCAGCCGACAGACAGGCGGGCTAACACGGAGGCGTCAGACGCCATAGAATATTCTCGAACTGTGAAAGGAGAGTCTGACCATGAGCCTCCGGGGCACCGTGCTCAGGGACTTCAGCCAGACGCAGAGGGCCACACACTGCAGGGTCCCGCTCCCAGGAGGTCCCTGGAGTACTCAGATCCCCAGAGACCGGAAGGAGGACGGCGGAATGGGGCTGGGGAGAGGAAGGGAGACAGCATTTCCTGGGGACCGAGGCGCAGCTGGGGAGATGAGAGGTTAATGGATGCTGCTAGTGGCAGGAGGGAGCCCTGTGAAGGTCTTCAGCCTCAGGGACCCCTCTGCTCCAGAGAAGACTCGGGCTCTGGAGTCTGGGGGTGCACTGATTGTCTGGCCCTGGGAGGACCACTCTTGGAACCACCAGGGCTCAAACTCAGACGCTATTTTGACCATTGCTTTAAACTGGCATCTTTTTATTTTATTTTTTCTTGGTACCGGGATGGAACTCACAACCTCGCCGCCTGCCAGGCTGGTGCTTACACCACTGAGCTAAACTCCCGGCCCTACATTTTTGAGACAGGGTCTCACTATGCAGTTCAGGCTGGCCTTGAGCTCACTTTGTAGCCCAGGCTGGTCTTGAACTCACAAGGATCCTCCTGCCTCAGCCTCCCAAGTGCTGGAATTAAGGGCATGGGCCACCATGCCTAGCTTAAACTTGCATCTTGATCATGGGATAGTTCTTTCAAGCAGAATAAAAATCGTCCCTGATTTTGTCCCATGTCTTTTTTGGTGGGCAAACCAGTTACTAGTGCCTTGTATGTCTTCTGGAGATAAATCACTCATTTGCATTCCAGTACCTCTCTATCCGACTTTCTCCGCTGTTTTTTTTTTTTTCTTTTTTTGCGGGGGGTTGGGTGGGAGGAGGGGAGGACACAAATATTGCATGCTTTTATCTTGTGGGTGTTTTTCCCCTCACTTAATTCATTTCTAGATCATTCTCAAAAGATTCTCTATAGACTTTCTTCCTTCTTTCCTTTTTTCTTCTTTCTCTCTCTTTCTTTTCTCTATTTAATTTTTATTGATGAAGTAAGCAACGAAGACATGATCTGTTATAGAACAGTGGTGGTGAATGCCTGTAATCTAGCACTCTAGGAGGACGAGGCAAGAAGAGCTGGAGTTCACGCTTGGCCTGACAAGTTAGAGACTAGCAGAACCCTGCCTTAAAATAATAATAATAATAATGATAATGATAATAATAATAATAGACTGGGGACATAGCCCAGTGCAGAGACCCTGAGTTAAATCCCTAGTAAAACACACAAGCACACACACACACACACACAATCTTCTTCTACATGAGAAATTATTTTTATTAGTGACTGATTTTACATTATTTAATAACTCCTTCCTAAGAATGAGCTATTAACTAATTGTAATATCCTGCAAAAGCATTCTAAAGAGGTCCCTTGATTCACCAACTTTTTCCTCCAATGTTTTGGAGGACCACCTTATCTACCATCACTGGCTCACTTTGGTGACCCAGCGATTCCTTCTCGGTTTTTTGTCATCAGAACCAAACCAGCAGCTGACACCTTGTCCATGGGTCTTTTTATGCCTAAATCTATAGAAATGATTCCTAGAAGTGGAATTCCTGGTTCAGTGAGCTGATGATTTAAACTTCAGGTGTTCAATTCATTTACATTCATCTTCATATGTGTTGCTAAGGACACCTTCTTGCAGGGTTTATTTGTGTTATTGCTAGCTAAATGAAGTCATTCTCCCAAGAGGTTTCAATCATCGAACCCATTTGCATTGTTCTTCCTCTACAACTGTCTTTGTGAGAGTAGGTTTTGCTCAGGATTAAACCCAGGGCTGTCACACTGAGCTACATCCCTGCTCTTTTACAAAATTAGCATCAAGCTTATTTCAGTATGAAGTTTCATTTTTAAATCAGAGCGGTTGGACAATTACTGTAACTTAAAATTCATCAGCAGAGGGGTAAAAAGATTTGGAAACTATTACATGCTACAGTGAATAAAATTAGTGGACCATGCCTTAAGAAAGCCACTTTTCATAGTCAAAAGTTTGAGTTACACTACTTAAAGAAAGATCCTTTAGCTCTTTCCCCAGCTTATTCTCATTTTGACACAATTTTATTTCATTTGTATCATTGCTGCTATATTCAATTTTTTTTCTCAAAAAACGTAAGCCTTTCTTTATCACCTATGAGGTATGACTTAAATGTTAACACTTGAAGAATTCTTTTTTTGCGGGGGAGGTACTGGGAATTGAACTCAGGACCTTACGCTTGCCAGGCAGGCACTGTGCTGCTAAGCTATATCCCCAGCCTTTGAAGAATTCTTTAGAAGAAATTTGAAAATTTCATTGTCACCTCAACCTGGTTGATCAAAAGATATCGGCTTTCACTACCACAAAGTTAAAATGAAGGATGGAAAAAGAACCAAAGTGATATCCATGGAATCCGCAAATTCTCTCATCAGACATTTTAATTATTTCATTGTCCTAGTTAGTACAAGAAAACTTGCAAGGTATCAGTGTTTGGCATTTCTACTGTGAGTTTTAAATCCCCGTGTCACAAAATTATCTCTAAGAAAATGGCAGTGTTCATAAGCACAACAATTATATCAAGTAGGTGATATTCTGTATCGTCAAAATATGACAATTCTTTATAAAACTAGATTTAAAAGTGCAGAATGTCTTCTTTTTTTTCAGCACCGAGGATCAAACTCACAACCTCGCGCCTGACAGACAGGCACTTAAGCCACTGAGCCAAACTCCCAGCCCTAGTTTTTTGAGGCAGGGTCGTACTATATAGCTCAGGCCAGCCTTGCGCTCGCGTTGTAGCCCAAGCCAGCCTCGAACTCACAACACTCCACCTACCTCAGCCTCCCGAGTGCTGGTATTAAAGGCGTGCGCCACCACACCCCGCTAAATTTCATTATTTATTTATGTGGCATCAGGGGATCAAACTCATAACCTCGTGCCTGCCAGACAGGCACTTAAGCCACTGAGCCAAACTCCCCGGCCCTAAAAGTGCAGAATGTCTTTATAGTTAATAGTTTACTCAAAAATGTGAAAAATAGATGTACTTGCTAATTAATCTTGCCTTGCTTTGAGAAAGCCAAGAATGATTTCATTCCACAAACTAAGCAATAATGACAAGATATATGATTACTATATCTCTTTTAAGCCTGAGTGAACTTTTTACCATAGAGGGGTCACTTCTGACTTTTTTTTTTTTTTTCGGCACCAGGGATTGAACTCACAACCTCATACCTGCCAGGGCAGGCGCTTAAGCCACTGAGCCAAACTCCCAGTCCTGGTTTTTGAGGCAGGGTGGCACTATGTAGCTCGGGCCGCCCTTGCGCTCACGTTGTAGCCCAAGCCAGCCTCGAACTCACAACGCTCCACCTACCTCAGCCTCCCGAGTGCTGGTATTAAAGGCGTGCGCCACCACACCCCGCTAAATTTCATTACTTATTTATGTGGCATCAGGGGATCAAACTCATAACCTCATGCCTGCCAGACAGGCACTTAAGCCACTGAGCCAAACTCCCCAGCCCTAAAAGTGCAGAATGTCTTTATAGTTAATAGTTTACCCAAAAATGTGAAAAATAGATGTACTTGCTATTGATCTTGCCTTGCTTTGAGAAAGCCAAGAATGATTTCATTCCACAAACTAAGCAATAATGACAAGATATATGATTACTATATCTCTTTTAAGCCTGAGTGAACTTTTTACCATAGAGGGGTCACTTCTGACTTTTTTTTTTTTTTTTTTTTCCGGCATCAGGGATTGAACTCACAACCTCATACCTGCCAGGGCAGGCGCTTAAGCCACTGAGCCAAACTCCCAGCCCTGGTTTTTTGAGGCAGGGTGGCACTATGTAGCTCAGGCCGCCCTTGCGCTCACGTTGTAGCCCAAGCCGGCCTCAAACTCACAACACTCCTCCTACCTCAGCTTCTCGAGTGCTGGGATTAAAGGCGTGCACCACCACACCTGGCTTCACTTTTGACTTTTAACATTGTATTAACTGTTTTCTATTTGAATAGAGTTCGTAGTCTAGAGTCATTGTTTTCCACAAGATGCGTTCATTTCTGTACATAAGCTGCTAATTGAGAAACAACTAAATTCAGTATAAGAGCTGGCATTTTAGGTTGAATATTCCTTCTCTGAAAGGCATGAGACCAGAAATGTTTTAGATTTTTTTCAGATCTCAACATACTTGCATATACATGAGATATTTTAGTTTTTATTTTTTTGAGACTGAGTCTCATTGGGTAACTCAGGTTGGCCTTGAACTCACTCTATAGTCCAGGCTGGTCTTGAACTAGTGGTGATGCTCCTGCCTCAGCCTCTTAAATGCTGAGATTACAGGAGTGTGCTACTACGCCCAGCCAGTGCATTTTTATATTGACTTAGACCCACCATGAGGTTAGGTGTAGAATTTTCTACCCTTGCATCATATCTGCTCATAGAAAGTTTCAGATTTTGAAGTATGTTGAGGTTTGGATTTTCAGACCAGTTATGTGTGACCAGTATAATAAATGCTAATTCATACTAACTGCCAAAAGTTACCTGCAAACTTCTATACCCCAGCCTGAAAGTTACTACCATCTGAGGTTAGATTCTGTCTTAGTTACTTTTTACTCGTTGCCGAGACAAAATACCTGACGCCCAAAATTAGGGAAGGAAAGGTTTATTCTTACAGTTTCTCGGGCGTTTTAGTTCACACTTAGTTGGCTCCAAGTCAGCATGGGGTGGCGGGGCTGCTGTTTATGGTGGCTGTAAGCTGCAAGGCGCGCTGGTGAGAGAGAGAGGGCGGAAGGGGAAGACCCACCTTCCCTTACACTGTATCTCAGCTCCACCCCTGGGCGTGTGCCAATCCCAGCCCTAGACAACAACTGAACACAAGCACTAGACTCAGCCCCATCAAAAGTATGAGGACTTGGGGGTACATAGTATTACTCAATACAGATTCTAATGTGATTCTTCTATATGGACAGATTTCATTTACTCACTAATAAATGTCATTAAGCCCAAGCAAATTTTACTGGGCCCTTTTGTTGCAGAAAAACCATCATTAGACTGGGTGGAGGGCCGGGGATTTAGCTTAGTGGTGTAAGTGCCTGCTTGGCAGGCAGGAGGTTGTGAGTTTGATCCCAGGTACTAAAAAAAAATTAAAAAATGAAAAACTAACCCCAAACCGGGTGTGGTGGCACACGCCTTTAATCCCAGCACTTGGGAGGCTGAGGCAGGAGGAGCGTTGTGAGTTCAAAACCAGCCTGGGATACAAAGTGAGTTCAAGGCCAGCCTGAACTGCATAGTGAGACCCTGTCTCAAAAAATAGGGCTGGGGATTTAACCAGTGGCATAAGTGCCTGCCTGGCAAGCGTGAAGTTGTGAGTTTGATCCCTGGTACAAAAAAAAAAAAATACTGATATGTTTTGACTTATCCTTGTCATGTTATTTTCCTGTTCTTGGTTCCCTTTTCCCCCCCATGTTTAATAGCTTGCCGTGGCTGGTGGAGTCCTTCTGTTGGGCTTCATGGTGTTGTAGCCCTTATCATCTCTTTCTAGAACGTCCTTCAGAACGTTTTGGAGTGCTGATTTGGTGAACATGAATTTCCTCATGTGTTCTTTTTCATGGGAGTATCTTATTTCTTCACCAATTTTGAAAGATAGTTTTATGGGGTACTGCAATCTGGGTTGGAGGTTGTTTTCTTTTCGGGATGAAAATGCTTCATTCCAATCTCTACTAGACTTGAGGGTTTTGGCTGAGAAGTTTGCTATAATTCTGATGGGATTTCCTTTATAGGTGATTTGTTTCTCTTCTCTAACGGCTTTTAATGTTATATTCTTCTATCTAATTTCTGGAATTTTGACTATGATATGCCTTGGTGTAGATTTTTTTTTTATCATGCCTAGTTGGAGTTCCTCACTTATCTGTATGTCTCAAAATATAGGGCCAGGGATTTAGCTCAGTGGTGTGAGTGCCCACTTGGCAGGTGTGAGGTTGAGTTCAATCCCTGGTACCAACAAAACAAAACAAAACAAAAACTGGATGGAAGATCTTTTGCACTGAGGATCTAGAAGGCAGTTTGTTCATTAAACTAGTGGGGTGGTGGAACCAAGTCCAAATTACCAGCAGTGAGTTAGCTTTGGGTTCAATTTCAATGCAATTTGCAAACAGCAAGTACAAAGGCAGGTGGCAGGTTATTACATGATTGGTTTCATGAATTAAGTCACATTCTGGGGGTAAGGGGAAGGGGCTTGAGTGAAGCAAATAAAGTTAAAGGTGTCCATGAATGGGCCACTCCGTCCCAAACAAAGTCCTTGAAGCAAGTTGGAAACAATGTATCCTTTTAACTAAGGGAAAGGTAAGCTGGGAATAGTCAAATTAACTGAGCACATTATTAGAAGAAAAGCAGCTGGACGCAGTCAAGGCTGACTGCATTTAGCAGGGTGCTTACGTGACAGGCAGCAGGAACACAGGCAGAGGCCACTATTTGATTTTTCACTTGCTGTAACATGTCTATAAGTTTGCTGTTCTACAACCGTGCCTTTACTATTTGTACAATTGTGCCCTTACATTATCAAAGGTGCATAATCTTCTGCATGGTTTTTCTCTGCTCGCAGAGTCTGTTCATTTTTTTACAAATCATTTAACTTAGCAAGATTTTCTTCATGTTTCATTTTTTCTTTTGCTCTTTCTCCTGAGTTTCCATCAAGTTGGTCAATTTTCAGGACAGGAAAGCTAGGAACAGTGGACTTGGGGCTAAAATCACAGGTTTAAGTAAAACTAAATAGGTCCCCTGAAGTCCTTTCCATAACATACTTGTTTGTTTGTTTTGTTTTTTGAGACAACATCTCGCTATATAGTCCAGGCTGTCCCTGAACTCGCAGCAGTCTTCCTGCCTCAGCCTTCCCAGTGCTAGGATTACAGGTGTGGACCATTAGGTCTGGCCCACATTCCACAAAATTTTGAGTCCAAGCCTTTTTGCAAACACATCTGTAGCAGTTTTAGGAAAACTTTCAAATAGTGAGCTCAGATTTTGTCCTGGGATTATCGGTGAGCAAATTAATTTTGGATAGCATTTGGTCATTCTCTTTTCTCTTTCTTTCTCTTTCTTTCTTTCTTTCTTTCTTTCTTTCTTTCTTTCTTTCTTTCTTTCTCTCTTTCTCTCTTTCTCTCTTTCTCTCTTTCTCTCTCTCTCTTTCTCTCTCTCTTTCTTTCTCCCTTTCTTTTTTTCCTCTTTCTTTCTTTTTATTTTTCTTGGGGGTACTGGGGGTTGAACTCATGACCTTGTGCTTAACCAGGCAGGCACTTGAGCCTGTCATCCTCTTCTTTAGTTCTATCCTACACTCCTGAGGTGTTTAAATTCATCAAATAGGAACCACAATGATTTTTAAATTTTTAGTGTTGTATTTGGAGACACAGTCTCAGCACCTTGCTAAGCTGCCTGGGCTGGGGTTCAATTTGCAATCCTTGTGCCCCTGCCTCACACAAGACTTAAAAGATTCACAAGAGCTGCTTCTTAAATGGGGGTAGAACCTGTGGTTGCCAGACCTGGTGGGATCAAAGATACCCTGCGCTCTCACAGTGTTAGACAGGCAGAAACTGTGTCTCTAAAAACTGAATGCAAACAGGACCACAGCTAGCTAATTGAAATCTTTAGACATACAGTGCTCCTGGCATTCTGTAGGAGCCCCTGGGCGATCCTGACAATCTCCAGTGAGTTCTCTATGAAGCGATGAATCATTTTCTGCTTGTATCTTACACAAAACACATGGCATTACTATAAGTTATTCGGATCTTAAAGCGTTTTGGTATAGATTGCAGCTGTTAAATGTGTACTGCTATTTTACAAGTCCTGAAATATATATATATATGGTGTAAAACTTGAGATACTTCAGAAACTCATATACTATTACTTCTTAAAATTAAGTAAATCAACTTAAAAATAGGATATTATGACAAGTCAGCAGTAATAATAAGCCACTGTTTAGAAGATGTTGAATGAATTCATACCAAAATAAAATCATCATGCTGATATTTGTTAAACTTTTAACAAAAGCTATGCCAACACGAAATACTGCAAACCTCTATAATTTAAGCTGCAAAGAGCTCAATATGGACAACATCTACATACTTCAGCTAATTTTAGATACAGTCTGATGACTTTAAGTGCTCTTTTGTTTTGTATTTTGTTCCTTTTTATTGGTATTGGGGATCGAACTCAGGACCTTGCGCTTACCAGGCAAGTGCTTGAGCCACTGAACTAAATCCCTGGCCCTGTTTTTTGTTTCTTTGAGACAGGGTCTTGCTAGGTAGTGGAGGCTGGCCTTGAACTCACTATGTAGCCCGGGCTGGCTTTGAACTTGCATGATCCTTCTGCCTTAACCTCTCGAGTGCTGGGATTATAAGCGTGTGCCACCACACCTGGCCCAAATATACTCTTCAAAACCAAGAATATCTCACTTTTCCAAAGCTCAATTTGTTTAATTTTCTTTGTCAAATTAAAATGTGTCTAACGTGTTAATGTATATAACAACATTAGAGTGGATGTGTGTATAGACTTATTTACACACATGTGTAAGTGCACACCCATACACACATCTATACAAATCTGTGGAAAGGATCAAGGTGGGTTTTTTCCAAATTTAAATGACATCTCCTATCTCAAAATTATGTTCAACACCTTCTGTTATTAGTAACTTCTGCTCTCAGTAACTTTACTATGCTGGGTGTTATGAAAATAATGAATTAATAAATTACATAGTAGTTCCCAACTCAGAATAAGTGGAGCAATATACCATTAAAATTATAATAATGTCTGCATAGAGGAAAAAAGATCAAATTTTGGCAGATCTCTCAAAATATCTTCCCTCCTTTCCTACTCAGTGTTTTGGTAAAAATATATTTCTTATGTGGAAGTAAAAGTCCAACTAGATAAATAACTATGCATGTCTATTCAACCAATACTAAATGAATCCATTAGAAAGGTCTCAACTCGGCATCATCCTTTTAAAAAAATTTATTTTTATTTTATACTTAAGAAAAAAATAAAACAAAATTTCAAAACACAGCAATTGAGCGGTAACACTGCATATGTTACCTTCAAATCAGTTATTCAGAGTGTCATTCTTCTTTTTTACCAATTAACTGTTACCCAGTGTTGAGTGAATTCTGTTGTTTTAAACAACATGTAACATCCCTTTCAGTCCCTAAAGTTTTACAAAGATTCTTTTACTACAAAATACCTGCCTATGTTCAAATTAATGTTTGGAAATACAGCAGAAAGATTGAGATAGTCTTTTTAGAGTTGACATGAGCCACTTGGAGAATACAAAAATTAGAAAAGTGGTGGGCGAAGTGGATGGTTCCCTTTGATAAATTCAGCTTACAAAAATCTGATGAGGCACTGAAGGAATACTTAGCCAAAGCAATTTTTGTCGTCGCTGTTGTTGTTGCTAAAAAACAATCTTACAGGACACAGGACAAGCACTGAAGCAAGACTGAATCGCATTCTGACACTCAACCCAGAAGCGAGACAGGGCCGCGGGTGAAAAGTACCCCCACTTCCTCATCCTCCTGAGGACGTGGGCGCTCACTAAGACACATTAACGAAGAAGAGCACATCCTCACTGGAGTACTGAAGACCCCAGCAACCCTGAGAAAAATTCTGATGGGCATTAAGAGAAGATCCAGAAACTGAGATTGTAGGAGAGCCCCAGACTGGTGCATGATACCTGGCAATACCCACGACCAGTCACAATGAAGCAAGCCCAGCCAGAGGCACCGTGTAGTCCCCAAAGGATTCATCCTCCTCCACCCCATCTCTGCACTGAAGCATCAGAGATGTGACTAATAACCATTACTTTTTGAAAACCAACTAAAATTGCAAAGGAAAAAAACTTTAAAATTCTTACCAAGACAGAAAAAGAGAAAACTTTCAAAAGGCTCACGAAGCTCACAAAATAACTTTCCACAGGGCCGGGGGTTTAGCTCAGTAGAGCAAGTGCCTTCCTGGCAAGCACAAGGTACCAAAAAACAAAACAAAACAAAACAAAACAAAACAAAACAAAACAACCCAAAATACTTTCCACATACAGTGTTTAGGAAAGTCTCTGTATCTTATGTGCGTAATGAAGCCCATGTGAAGAAATCAAGTAACACACATTAATTCTGAATAAGTACGAGAGATAGTGGTGCAATTTTTTTCTAAAAAGATTTTATCAATAATAACCTTAAAAATTCTATCAAACCATAAGATAGACCTGAGTATTTTCCTTAAGACTGTCAACTTTTTTTTCCTAAAAACACTACTTTAAAAAGTAGTTTATGAGTAGGATTTTTTATTTTTATTTTTTTATTTTAAACAAAAGGAAAGTAAGAAACCAAAGCAAAACAATTTCACAACCAGCCAATAAGAGAGTAACAATCATCAGCACGTTTCATATTTTTATATTCACAGAGATCATTTAGGATAAAAGATGTAGACATGAAACATTATCCAAAAAATTATTAGCACAAAATTTTTGCCTCAATTAATCAAGAGAAACCAGCTATATGACTATCTCTTTTATTAAGATTGCTCTATTGTTTTCAAATAAGCATTTTGCATTAAAAATGAAATCTGACAATGACCCCAAGAAAACTACTTTTCATTCAAAATTCTTTTTCTTTAACTGTCTTAACTAATTTTTTATATACATAGATTTTGTTTCAGTTCATCACACAAGTGCAACAATGCGATGGTTACACATGTGTGACTTACTTAGTTCACTGAGAAGTATATTTTCAGTACTCATCCATTTAAGGGTGAAAATGTCTAGCTTAGGTTTACTTTTAAAAAAACTTCCTAGATCATAATATATTACTTAACAAGTAAACGTCATCTGGAAATTTAAGATATGATTTTTCTAATAATATTACTATTCTGATGTTTTAATAGACCTTGGTTAGATTTCACTTAACTTCCCTGGAAACTTCTGAGATATTTTATTGTTCTAGTCTTCAAAAGGTAAGACATACATTATTCAAAGGAGTGTAAGGATAAAAAATGAAATCACTGAAAGAAAACATGCATGTTTATAAATCTACTTCCAATGCAACTCAATGTATTTATGTATAATGTCCATCAATATGTTTCAAATATTTGACATAATTTATAAGTGAACATAATTTCCTACAGAGGTGAAACTTCTGAATCATAAAGTAAAAAAACTTGGTTGCAGTGATTTAAATGTCTTTCATCAAGTAATTTTAAAAGTCCATATGCTTAAATTTCTCAAAGCACCAAGGAGGTTTGAAATGTTGCAGGAAAGTGATTGGAACCAATACTAAAGAAAGTCTGTCCTTTCAAAATCTGATTTAATATACGGAATTAAATTATTGAAAATTTTTTTTCTGATTTTTTTTTCCTGAAGGTATATTTTCATGCAAATCATGGGAGAAAGGAATAACACACATTTGATCACATGCTGGCGGGGGGAAAATGAAAAAAAATTAAAGAATATCCATTTTTAATGTACTTGCATATTAAACTTAGAGTTTTTTTTCCCTCAGAGTTATTTTTGTGCAAGAGGCACAATTCATCTTGAGCTGCTTCTGTCTGTTTGAAGGTTTTTACTAAAGTGAGGGTTCAATTTTAGGAGAAAATACACAGAAAAGTCGGGGGTGGAAGTTGAGAAGCAAAGTGTCGTCGGGTGGGGAATTTCTCCAAGATCATGACGATGAAGTTCTATGAGGATGCGAATTGTGTCATTCACAGGTCCTAACTGAACGAGTGCCACTTTGCCATCTTCCAGAAAGAATTCAGAAGCCTTCACCGAACCTTAGCCTTCGTTGAAAAGGCCCTTCTGACCATCCCTGCTAACAGAAGGGGCAGTGTTGAAACGATACAGTGTGCAACCCCGGCGTGGTGGCGCACGCCTTTAATCCCAGCACTCGGGAGGCTGAGGTAGGAGGAGCATTGTGAGTTCGAGGCCGGCTTGGGCTACAACGCGAGCGCAAGATCAGCCTGAACTACACAGTGCGACCCTGCCTCAAAAAACTAGGGCTGGGAGTTTGGCTCAGAGGCTTAAGCACCTGTCTGTCAGGCGCGAGGTTGTGAGTTTGATCCCTGGTGCTGCAAAAATAAAGAAAGAAAGAAAGAAAGAAAGAAAGAAAGAAAGAAAGAAAGAAAAATAAAAAAACAAAGAGAAAAGATACAATGTGGCTGATGGTGGGAAAATATTTTAGATATTTTTAGAATCAGGCTTTCGGTTATCACTGAGGTCCACCCTTGTTTTTCTTTTCTTCAACTCCTTCTTCTTCTACTTCTTCTTCTTCTTTCTCTTCCTCTTCCTCTTCCCCTTCTCCTTCTTCTTTTTTGTTTCAACTGTCCTTTATCTTAAGGTTGTAGAACTAATTACAAATTTAACCTCTAACTCCGCAGCCTTTAGTCAGGTAATAAGTTTTCAGAAAAACAAAGTGTTTATACAAAAGTGATCACAGAATGACTCAAAATGCAGAGCAAGGATCAGAAACATCTGACTGGCTAACAGGTTTAGTTCTCACTAAATGAGATCCCAAGCTTTTCCTTTTTTTAGGAAAAGTAAACTGTAATTTCAATAGACAGCAATATGGGATGCAGTTTCCATTTAGTCAACTATTTCTGGCTGTCTCAACTGGGCTAGATACATTTACATGACGAACTGTGCTTGAACCTTCTTTGCAAGCAGCTTTAGGTCTGCAGTACACCCGGCAATCGTCTCCTTTTCCTGTTTTGCAGAGATACTCTGCACCGCTTGCTTTTCCACCCAGCTTGTTCCTTTCAATGTATCACATTCTGCCCAGAGATAAAACTGTCCAGCTAAATCTTAATTTTCTTGCATACGCTACGTAGCCATTCCCCGTGAGTAACCTCCAAGGCCAAGCGACGTAATTCCTCTGAACATCAAAAAGGTAGTGGCGCTTCTAAATGAGTGCCTGCTGGGACCTCTGCGATTCAGTTGCATCCTGGATTTGTCTCACGGAAGCTTGCTTTGACTCTTCTAGTTAGGCAATGTTTTGCTCACTGAGATTATCAACAAATTCTCCAAAAGAGGCACCGTATTTTTTTCAATATGTGGATAAGTAGCCCTACTATGGATATGGTAGGGAAGGTCTCTGGGGGTAATCACATATATTTCTTTGGACAGAAAACACAAGCTAAGTCCAGTTCCAAGCATGTAGAGTCCTGGTACACCAGTTTTAGGATAAAGGAGCTGGAAGAATTCCTCAGGAATCAGCCCAAGAAGCATTTTTCGGTCATACTCAGGAAGAGGTTGGTAAAGGAGCCAATCTCGGCTGCCCTGTGTGAAAGACCCTTGTTGGCTGCAATACCCCTGGTCCTGGGAGGGCTGTGTTCTTTGGACAGGGTGCCGCTGTGGCAGAAAGTACCACCCAGGGCAGCGTGGTCAGTAAAGGTCCAGGAAGCGGTCTTAACACCTGTGACCGGAACCGGGGTCTCTGGTCAGGGCGCCCTGTTCTTCTTATCTCTCCTGGTGAGGGGGAACTGTTTGGTCTTTGGACAGCATAGAACAGACCACTTTTCTACACAGTCTCTCACCTCTCAGAAGGCCTGCTTTGCATCAGGTGAGGACCGAGATTGACCTCGTGTGCTAGGAATGGCCATTCTTCCAGGGACAGCAGAGGAGGCGCACGCAAGGGGACAGGAGCAGTGATAGCCAGAGGCAAGCAGAGGGCTGGGGCCAGTCCTGCACCTCCTGCATGGGGCGAACAAGTGATACTGGTGCAGCACAAATAGCAGCCGCAGGGACTCAAGAAATGACTGCCCACCACCAGCAGGAAGATGTAAGCGAGTGAAGTCACTATGTCACTATTCTATTTCACACTACGGCTGGAGAAGTCAATGTGCAAGATGACTGTTCTGGTCTTGCCGTTTTGGCCTCCAGTGTGTTTGCTGGGTCAGTACCCCGAGGCAGGGCTTGAAGTTGGTTGTTGCCCAGCATGGTGGCATATCTCTGTTCTCCTGGCAGCCTGAGGAAGCTGAGGCAGAGAATCACAAGACCAAGTCCACCCTGGTGGCTGGGTGCGCTACCAAGACCCTGCCTCACAATAAAAATAAAAATAAATAAAATAAAAGAGCTGAGGGGTGTAGCTCAGTGGGAAGACCCCAGATTCAATCCCCAATACTACAACACAAAACAAAAACAAAACCAAAAACAAACAACAACAAAAAAAAAAAGAAAGAAAGGAAGAATTTAAGACAAAAGGAAAAAGGAAGGAAGGAAGGAAGGTAGGTAGAGAAATAAAGAGAAAACTAGAGAAAATAAAAAATGTATGGGTTTAACTCTGCGTTCTATTTAATCCATTTGCCTGTTATCTATTTTTATACCCACATCACAGTGTTTGGGCTGGGAATGTAGCTCAGTGGTCCAAGCACCTGCCTGGCAATCACAAGGTCTTGAGTTCGATTCCCGGTACCAAAAAAAAAATCACAGTGTTTCAATTATGGTGACTTTGATTATATATATATGTATATATATATATATTTATTCTTTTTTTGTGTGTGGGGGGGCTGGGAATTGAACCCAGATACACCAAAACTTCCCCACCCACTTCTAAGCTTTGTTTCTGTATTTATTTATTTATTTATCTTTCTTTCTTCTTCAAATACATTTCTCATCGGTTCCCTCTGTTACAGCTACCACAAACCAATCCTACCGAACTCTTGCCTGGCCCATGAAGTCCGCCAGGATCATAGAGGGGTGCTCCTCCTCAGGAAGGAGGGGAGGCGATGCTGTGGCTGTAAGATAATTAGAAATTGTCCTTTGAGTCTTTGTAGGAAGACGGATGCACCTTGAGACCACAGCGCGAACTGAAATTAGTCAGATACACCAGTTTAGATATCACATGGTTTCTCTGAGAAATTATAAGTAAAGAGCCAAACAAAAGATCGATAATGGGAAGTAGAGAGACAGATCTCTCTCAAATGGAAAGGGAACCAAGAGGTAGAGGGAGGGGAGAGAAATGGGACGAAAAAAGAAATTAAGATATGTTCTGTACATGCAACAACTCCACATGGGAGGGCAAACATGGTACTACAAATATGTCCTAATTAAAAAAAACTCACAAACTCTCTGGAAAAAATAGTTGCCATCTACTCTAACGTGCTTAGTGAAAATCAGTGGGCAGTATCATTCATTTTTCACTTCCTGTAGAGAAGTTTTTTTATTTTTTTTATTTTGTATTTTTTTCAGTACTAAAAATCAAGCCAGGGGCACTATACTGCTGAGCTACATCCCTTGCCCCATCTTTGTCATTTTTCATCTGGAGTCAGGGTTTTACTAGTTGACCTGGCTGAGTTCGAAGTTGGAATCCTCCTGACTCTGCCTCCCAGAGTGCTGGGATGGACAGGTGGGCCATTATGCTGGGCTCTCACGGTGAATTATTGTCATTTGACGCCTCCTCATCATTCATTTCAATTTAGGTTTCACCTTCTGCAGAGGAGACACTAGCTAGACCAGCTAATTGCTAGACTAGTATTGCCCTTGCAAACTGGACCTGCACAGGCACTGATCCCAGTGTCCCTTCTAAGGGGAATAACCTTGAATGTTCATGTGGAGAATGAAGTCACCAAAGTAAGGAAATGAACAAATGGATTAGGGATGGAGGGAAATCCAATATATCACTAACATCCCAGAAGAAGTTCACAGTGAGAGAGAAAGTTTTCTCTTAGCTCAAGTTTACTGGATGTCTGAATGTAATGACTCTGTAAGGGCAGACACATAGTAATTTTTTTAAAAAGGTGACTATTTGCGATATTTTAATATGCTGAATTAACCAGTTCTGACACCCTATAGTGGCTTCAAGATAGAGGCTGGTCAGTGGAAAGCCTGGTCAGGGTTGGAGGGCTGAAAATTTCAGCCCCGTCTCCAGTGTCAAGGGAGGGTTAGCTGATCGCCGATGGCCAGTGATTTAATCAACCATTTCTGCACCAGAAAGTGTTAGGATTTTCCTTGGCGCAGTAGAGGAAGCAAGAGCGGAAAGAGGAAAAAAAGGAAAAAAGACCTTTACTGTGGGCACAGGACGCCTGCAAAAGAATGCAACATCCATCTGAGGCAGACAAAGAAGCCGGTTTTTATTAGGTTTGACAGGGGGTGGGGTTTGAAGGGGCGGACAGGATGACGTAGTGACAGCTGATTGGGGGAAATGTTGGCACGCATGCGCATGCGCATGCACGCGAAAAGCGGGAAGTTCAATTTCTGCTTGGAAGAACAACACGGAAGTTAGTATCGCAGGGACACGCTGTTGTCTTTAGGGTCCAGCGCCATGTTGGCCAGGCGCCACGCTGAGCCTGACAGAGCTTCACATGGGCGGAATCCATCAGGAAGGAGGTTCCCATTCATCTCAAAGGACTGTGTTTGGAGAGCAGACTCCACGCAGACTCGCAGAGGGCGGCCAACCCTGAGAAGTCACAGGAGCTCCATGTCCTTCCTGCAGGGCTGCCGTGGACATCTGTCCATCTGCACACTTTATAGTAGTGGTAGTGAACCTACGGCACGCGTGCCACAGCCGGATGTTCGTTATCATGGAAAGCTCTAAAAGGTTCGCCATCGCTGCTTTATGGCATTCTTTATAATGTACAAGCCAAGGGAAAGCGAGTTCTTCCTTGGATTCTGTGAGCCATTGTTGCCAATGAGCTGGCCTCAGGAGGGGACTGTGGGGCTCCTGCTTCAAAGAGCTGGTGAGAAACAGAGTCCCCTGAACCCTGGGTTTGCATTTGGCGTGTGAAGCAGGGCAGCCTTGTAGGGTGGTGGCCCCACTCCTTTGATGTCTCTTGCGCAATTGTTTTCTGGATGTGTGTGCGAAAGTCCCCACTCGTTGCTAAAAGACCCGTGGGTGTTTCATTTTTCTCTTTGACCCTCTCTTACCAGAAGCAGGCCTTACCTGGCAGTTTTCACTTGTCAGATGGACCCTGGTTCCTCAATATGATCGATTTTTAACATCTGCGTTAACTTCATGCTGCTGATGAGTACTCTGTGAGTAATATTTACGACTCACACTGACCCCGGTTCCTCAATATGATCGATTTTTAACATCTGCGTTAACTTCATCCTGCTGTGAGTAATATTTAAGACCCGTGTGACTCAGCACCCCTTTTCCCAGTGGTACAAGTGCCCCGTGGAACTCACACCTGTTCGCTCTAATTAGCAAAATCCCTATGGGGGAGACTGTAGAGTAACGCCCCGGAGTCTTCCGTTACTACAAGTTCTTGTGAGTTTCCCCTCTGTGTCTCGCCTGGTTACACACACCTAAGCCTCCCTGTCCTGTCCACCAGGGTCTCCTTGAGGATGGCCGTCTTGCTAGGAATAAACTGGACACAGGTCAGATTAAGGCCACAGTTGGCCCATGGCAAGAGGGACATGGGGACATGATTTGGACACTCAGGCAGAGGGCATGGGGCAGGAGGAAGTTGCATCTTGGAATAAGCACACCATGCGGAATTGGTAGAGAGCAGCTCACTGTGCAGCCTCCTGGCAGGGACAGACTTCGCTGTCAAGTTAGGAGAAAAAAAATATACCAGCTCCCTCCTGGGCTCTTCTCATCACCATGGCAACCACCGAACTTAGTGAGTGGGGCTGGATGCTCAGGGCCACATCTAGAGCTGACCCTGCCTTTCCCTCTCTGTGTGAGGACTCCTGGTGTCTTCTCTCTTTTCCTTCCTCCTTCCTCTTCCCGTGTTCCTGCTTGCATCTTCTCCTCTTGCATTCTCCCTCTCTCATTCCTCGAGTAACCATCACACATCCCCATCTCCAAGTCTTTTAATCTGAGTCTTCAGATGCTGACTTCCAACCCTGAGCCTGAGCTTTCCATTCTGTGAGGCTCAGCCCTGCCCTTGGGAGGCCCTACTGAGTCGCTCTTTAGCCAGCTGTCTTCACAGCCAGTGATGTGAATTTTCATACAGGCTGGGCAATATCATCACCACTTCTCCTAGGGCCAGAGGTTAGAAAATCTGAACACTCTGGTCTGGGTGCTGGGATAAAATGTGCATAGTTAGACCCTCCCAGGTTAGGGAGAGTTTGGATAAAGGATTCAAATTTACTGTTGGATAGAAGGAAGAAGATCTAGTGTATACCTGTAGTCCCAGTACTTTGGCAGGCTGAGGCAGGAGGAGTCACAGACTTGAGCCCTGTCTGGGAAACGTAGGGGAACTATGATATAAAACATGAAATTCAAAAAGGGCTGAGACTATAGCTCAGTGCAGAGGGTTTGCTTTTGATCACCTGTCGGGGGTAAAAATTGGTTTTAATTAGCCTCTCTGATGTTTTTGCTTTCTATTTCATTCTATGGCTGTATTATCTCCATATTTCATGCTTCTCGTGGTTCGTTCTATTTTTCTGCCTCTTGACAGTGCTAAAGCTTTATTTAACATCTTTCTTCTTTATTGATGAAGGTTTCTAGGGCTGTAATGCTGCACAGGGAACCATTTGGGCTGTGTTTTATGGGTCTTGCTCAACAGTCAATTTTTTTTGTCTCTTTGAGACAGGGTATCACTATGTAGTTCAGGCTGGCCTTGAACTTGTGGTGTGTATTGGGTGATACTGTGTACCCCCAAGTCCTCATATACTTTTGATGGGGCTGAGTCTCGCACTTGTGATCGTTTGTCTAGTGCTGGGATTAATGATGTGAGTGCTGCGCCCGTCCAGGGGTGGAGCTGAGATACAGTGTCAGGGAGGCGGGCCTTCCTCTTTCTCGCTTCTGCCCTCTCTCGCCAGCGTGCCACTCGGTTGCTGTTTGCGGCCGCCATGAATGGCACCCCTGCCACGCCATGCTGCCTTGGAGCCAACTAAGTATGGACTGAAACTCCTGAGAAACTGTAAGAAATAAACCTTGCCTTCCCTAATTTTGGGCATCAGGTATTTTGTCTCGGCAACAAGCAAAAAGTAACTAAGACACAATGATTCTCCTGACTCAGCCTCCCGAGTGCTGGGATTACAGGTATGTGTCACCATGCCTGGTTTTGTATTCCAGTAATTGAATTGGTGCTCATCTTAAATAATGTATTTCAACATTAAGACTTCCTGTCCCAGGATGGGAAACAGAGGCTGTTGGAATACCCAGATTCATTTCAGAGTCTCGTGGGGCTGAGCAAGGGGCCAAGGTCTGGGGCTCTGTTTTGTCTTTAACTAGGCTGCAGGATGGATGAGCACAGGAAGTTTCCCCCTCAATTTCATTTAAAAATGCATTTGCAGAGAGGCCTTGGCCTCCGCTGAAGGGTGTATGGAAAGGCTGTATGAGTCAGCCTTGCTTTGACCACTATCTCATTCAACTGCACACATTCAAAGAGATAAAATTTTGCGGGCTAGAAGACTGATAAGAGGGGATTTTTCAACAAGGCTGACTAGCAGAGGAGTCGCAGGAGAGAAGCTCAGAAAGGAAGGTACTGGAAGGTGGAAGGGATGCTCACACTGAGATGGTAAATTACTAAGAAGATATGCACAGATTAAGTGAGCAGACAGCAACTGTACAGGGAAGAGGTGTGGCTGAGACAGCGAATCCCACCGCCACCACTCCCAGCTATTCCTGGGAGCACCATGTCCAGCAGTGGGGCAGGAAGTCTGAGGGACCCGACCATAGCTGCAGAGATAAGAACCCTGGGATGGATTCTCTGTTCCCTGAACTCCCCTCCACCAGACACCGGGCGAAACACCATTCCTGTGTTCTTCACTCCAGTGTATAGCACGGGCATTTGAGCCCCTCTGCCCGCCAGTCTCAGGCCAGAGCCAGGACACACAGGTGGATGTCCTGGCTAAGTCCATGCAACTCAACAACCTGCCTGTCTAGACCTCAGCTCAGTTTGCTGGTCTGCACACTCATGGCCATCGGCACTGGCTTGTGTGGTTTGCTTATCCTGAGTGACCAAAGACTGAGTCTCAGGCAGGCATGCACAGACTGGCTGGCACCAGCTCTGTGGGTCCTAAGTCAGCTGAGCCATGGGCAGTGTATCACCAGGAGAAAGGAGTCTGGCAGTTCCCTGTCAGTCACAGCCGTCTCCTTCAGAGCCCCAGCCAGTGCATGGAAGTATAATTGCTGTTGGAGGATATCTGCACACCCCCGAGGAGTCTCTCCAGCTTGGTGGACCCATATATGCCAGGGGTTCCCCCTGCAACCCCCGATTCCACCATCATGCTCAGAGAGGGAGGCCAGAAGAGATCCTAAACCAAGAACTGGGTTGGTCCCACACTCTCTCTGCTGCTTGCTTACAAGCTGGTGGAATGAAATCCTAAGACTGGGATAACGTCAGCTTTGCAGTAGAAAGGTCAGAGGTGATATTGGAGTGTGAACATTGGGTTTCCTGGCGGAGAGGAGACAGGAGAATCACACGTGCACATTCTTTTTGGGATATATGAAGTGAGTTCCTGTTGGATATCTGTTATGTTTGTTTTGTTTTGTTTTGTATTGTGTGACTTTGTTTTGCTTTTTACTTTTTAAATTTATTTGTTTTTGTGTGTGTGTGTATTTTTTTCTATTTGCTTTGATTTAGTTGGCATCTAGGTTGTCTTCCTTTTCTTATCTCCCAGTTTAGCTTCTTCACCTCAAGTCCCTGCAGCAATACTATTCCCTTATTTCTTATTTTTTCCCTCAAGTTTTTAATTTGCCATACTCTTCTCTCACACAGTCACTCTTTTCCTCTCCAGTATTAACCCTTGATCTTCCCCATCCTAATCTTTTGACTCCTCTACATCTTCCCCAGGCCCCTTTCCACCCATTTCTCTTTTCCACATCTTTTTTTTTTTTTTTTGAGACAATGTCTCACTATGTAGCCCAGGCTGGCTTGAACTCATCGTAATCCTCCTGCTTCAGCCTCTTGAGTGCTGGGATTATAGGTGTGTGCCACCACACCTGGCCACTAATGTCTTCTTCTTCTTCTTTTTCTTTCTTTCTTTCTTTTTTTTTTTTTTTTTGGTACTGGGAATCAAACTCACAACCTCAGACTTGCCAGGCAGGTGTTTATGCCGCTGAGCTAAATCCCTGGCCCTCTTCTTAAAGCTTTCAAAACTAACCCTTCAACTCAGCCAAAAGTACTCCAACAGAATCTGACCTCATATCAAATTTTTCTTTTTTTTTAATCACCTCTCACTACCACCCCTCCCAACCTCCTCCCTTACCGTATTGGGTGATACTGTGTACCCGCAAGTCCTCATATACTTTTGATGGGGCTGAGTCTCGTGCTTGTGATTGGTTTGTTGTCTAGCACTGGGATTGGTGATGTGAGTGCTGCACCCGCCCAGGGGTGGAGCTGAGATACAGTGTAAAGGAGGCGGGTCTTCCTCTCTTTCTTCTGCCCCCTCTCTTGCCAGCATGCCTTGTGGTTGTGGCGGCCATAAATGGCAGCCCCGCCATGTCACGCTGCCTTGGAGCTGAGTATGGACTGAAACTCCCAAGAAACTGTAAGAAATAAACCTTTCCTGCACTAATTTTAGGCGTCAGGTATTCTGTCTCGGCAACAAGTGAAAAGTAACTAAAACACTTACTGTTTTACACTCCTCCTTTACCTACCCTTCAATCGCTTCCCTGCCCTTCTCTTACACTGCAGAACAACTGCTAACAATAAATGAACATAGTCTGCAGAGAGGCTACAGGTGAGGTATAAATGTAAGGGTTGTCATATATCAGTGATGTATGATTGGATCTGTCAATGCTGTTATAACCAGAAGTAATTCCCGGTGCAAAACATAGGGACAGAGTCCAAATCACTTCAACTAAATAACTGAAGGGGTAAACACTATCTCTGGGCATATAAAGCTGAAAATACATCTCAAGGAGGCAGCATCTTACTAAAAATCTTCATATAATCTACACATTGTCACCATCTTACTAGACCTCAACCTGCAGTACCAAAATAAGGGGACGAAGGGGATAAAAGAAACTACAAAAATATACAGAAACACACAGGATCGTGGGAAAGCAAGGCAGTTGAAGACCCCCAGACTCTCAATTTTCCTAAGGCAGATGAAGGGAGGCATAAATGCAGAGGAAAACAAGTATCAGGTAGTGGAACTCTATGAAAAAGAGATGAAGAAATGTGTCAAGTTTAAAGGGGAAATGGGACTCAGAAGTTCATGAAATTATCACTCGAAATGCCCAATGTCAATTTAGGTAAAAATAGGTAAACAAAAAAAAGTAGGTAAAAAAAATTGGAAGAGCTTACCAAGATAGTTCAACCATGAATGACAAATTCACAAAAGATATAGAATCATGAAAAGATGCCAAACAGAAATACCTGAAATAAAACACTGTGGAATTCAGAAATCACAAAAGTGACCACTGTGAAGGGTGCCTGAAATTGAGGGTAAAATGGTAAACTGTGATAAAGTACTCAAAGAAGTCACACAGAAAATGAGAGAAGAGGAAGACCATCCAGCAGGTGCTAGATGACTCTAAGAAGACCAACCTAAGGCTAACTGAAGTTAGAGAAAAGCTGGATGATAGGGAGGGAAGGAAGAGGAAGGGGAAAAATAATTAATACATGTTATGTACATGTACAAACTGTCTATGATAAATGTAATCATTATGTACTGCAAACATGTAGCAATAAAAATTATGCTATGTATTAAAAAGAACAGAGATGGAATTTTATTGATATGTTTACAGAAATCATTGCAGACATTTTCCCAAATATGAGAAAAGAATTCAACATACAACTAAATGAGGCTTCCAGAACACCAAACAACTATGATGAAAAGAATAAGCTCATCAAGGGATATCTTATTGAATTGCTAGACATCCAACAACAGCAGCAACAACACCCCCACGCTTTAAAAGCAGTCAGAGAAAAAAAATCACATATAAAAGTAAACTCATTAAAATGACAGCAAACTTTTCAACACAAACTGTAATAGCCAGAAAAGCTTGGAGTGAGGTATTTCAGGCCCTAAGTGCAAATGAATTCCAACCCAGATTAATATACTTGACAAAACTTTTCTTCAAAATAGATGGAGAAATACATTTCTTGAAAGAGATCAGCTTAAGAGAAACATGGCTACAAAACCAAGGCTCTAGAATGCACTCAGGAATATCCTAGGCAGGACAATGAAAGCAATACAGCTAAAAACCCAGATGAAATGAAAATACCAAGCAAAATCAATGGGTAAACAACAGCAACAACAAAATGACTGGAGGAGACTTTTCAAAATGGCAGAATGCTGAGTATCAGCTGTTGGGCTTCTCCAGAACAAAGTGCTGAGGATCTGGAAAACAACAGTCTGGAAAGAATCCAAAGGGAGTGCAGGGCACACGGGAACCACAAGGGAACTGACAGTGGAGAAGAAGAAAATAGGATTCACTGCTGTGGAAGAAGCGGCTCACTGCTGCAGATTGCAGACTGTGCAGTGAGCCCAGAGTAGCTGTGTAGTTGCCCTGTTGGGCGGCAAAAGCAGCTCTGCTCCTCGCAGGGAGACTGAGGCCTGACCTGGGCTAGGAGAGTCATCTTCAGTCGGAGGCAGCAGTGAGAACACCAGGCACTGTTTCCTGAGCGCCTCCCCACCCGCCGTTGGTGAGCGAACTAAAAAGGGCGCCTGGCTATTCTAGGTCTCTTCTGGTTGCAGATGAATTTTAGGAATGATTTCTCCAGATCTGTGAGGTATGCTAATGGTATTTTGATTGGAACTGCATGAAACCCCTACAACAATTTTGGGAGAATGGCCATTTTCACAATGTTTGTTCTTCCTATCCATGAACAAGGAATGTCTTTCCGTTTTCTGAAATCCTCTTTGATTTCTTTTTTCAGAGCACCATTATTTGCACTGTATAGAACTTTTACTTCCTTTGTTAGATTGGTTCCTCGGTATTTCATTTTTTTGGATGCTATTGTGAAGGGTGTGGTCTTTCTTATTTCTCTCTCAATGAGTTTGTTATTTGTGTACAGGAACGCTATTGATTTTTGAGTGTTGACTTTGTATCCAGCTACATTACTGAACTTGTTTATTACATCTAGAAATCTTTCAATGGAGCTTTGGGTGTCTTCTATGTACAGTATCATGTCATCTGCAAATAATGATAGTTTAACTTCCTCCTTTCCTATCCTCTTTCCTTTTATTTCTCTCTCTTGTCTAATTGATCTGGCTAATGTGTCCAGCACTATTTTGAATAGGAGTGGTGATAGTGGACAGTCTTGTCTTGTTCCTGATTTTAGAGTGAAAGCTTTCAGATTTTTGCCTTTTAATAAAATGATGCTGGCTGTTGGTTTGTCATAGATGGCTTTTGTTAGATTGAGGTAAAGACCATCTGTTCCTATTTTCTGTAGGGTTCTGATCATGAATGAGTGTTGGTACAGTGGCTCAGAGGAATAGCAGTGGGAATGGGTGGGATTGTCATTGTATTCTATTTTAGTTGTTCTTGTTTTCTTTTTGCAGCACCGGGGATCGAACTCATAATCTCGCGCCTGCCAGACAGGCACTTAAGCCTCTGAGCCAAACTCCGGCCCTACTTTTATGAGGCAGGGTCACACTATGTAGCTCAGGCCGGCCTTGCGCGCTCACATCTTAGCCCTACCTACAACAGACTGGATGCAGCCCCCTCCTCTGCCACCAGCAGTGCAAGCAGGCCAGTGAGCGGTGGGACAAGGGTACCCCCCACCTCACCCTACTACCAGAGACACAATCAGGCAAGTGGCCTTGGCTGGTGGCAGGACAAGGAAATGACCCCCGCCCTGCAACCAGTGGGTGAGAGAGGTCAGTGGTGTGGCCGAGGTCAGCCACTCCCCCAGCAGCAATCCTACTGCAGACTTGGTGGGGTTACTCAGGACAGATTCCAGCTCTGACGAGGGGACTGACATACAACTGGGAAGTCTTTTTTTTTCTTTCCTTTTTTTGGAGGACTGGTTGTTTTAAGTTTTGACTTTTATTGTTTGGTTTGTTTATCCTGTCCTCTCTCTCTTTCCTCAACAGTCTTTCTTGATTTTCTGATATTAACATGTGAATGAAAATTGTCTCTGGTCTTGCTGGTTCACCTTGATATTCTTTTGCTTTCTCCTTCATTCTTTCTCACCTGTCCTCTTCTCCAGCTTCCCAAAGTTTGAGTGGTCATCCTTTATCCTTCAGCCTTGCTTTCCATTATATTTCTCTTCAGTTATTGGTCCATTTTGTCCCATGTCCCTTCTAACTTCTCCTTCTCCACAGGATAAAATCAGTTCACCAAGGGGGAAATTCACTGTATACAAGTTCCTGGTCTATGTTGGATGTTGTTAAATAATGATAGATCTTGCTCCTAGGATTAGAGATACCAAATGAGCAGTTACAAAGATTGTCAATTTCTAGGGTGTGACTGATAATACTGTTATTGCTAACTGTACCTACTTTAGCCAGGATGGCATACTTGTTGTAATACTTTGTTCACCCTTGTATGATAACAATGATAATCTGGGGTCATAATCACTCCCATAATGCTGTACAAAAGGTCTGGGTGCTGAGCTAAATAGCAATCCCTCACCCCTAACAGAGTGGAAAGATAGGGCCTTGGGACAGGGACAAAGACCAATATCCAGCTCAATCTAGAAGACACCTCAGAAGACTAGACATTTCCTAGAGAATCCTGAAAACCAGTGATAAAGCTACATAAGAAAAATACAAACAACACCACAGAAAACATTCAAATAAAAAAGTAGAAAATGACAAGATGCAGAAGCAAAATGCAATCTCAGGCTTCCAGCCCACCCACGACAAATCTAGGAAACAACAAAATAGAGGAAATCAGAAGTCATTCACCTCCTGGGTGTGGTGGTACATGCTTGTAATCCCAGCACTTGGGAGGTTGAGGCATTAGGATAGCTGTGAGTTCAAGGCCAGCCTGGGTTACAAAGTGAGCTGAAGGCCAGCATGAACTGCATAGTGAAACCCTGTCTCAAAAAGACACACGCACACACACACATACACATACACACATGAAGTCATGCACTTGAATCTTCTGAAATGATAGCAGCAGAAATAAAAAAACATATATACATGAGGTTATAGAGGAAAGCAGAAAAGAAATAATTTCATGAGTTAAAAAACAAATGACAGCTATAATGAAGGAGTTACTCAGCAAATCTAGAGTAGACATGGATAAAAAAAATAGAGGAACATAGAAAAATGATGGAAATTATGAGTGCCCAACATAGGAAAGAAATGGAAATCATGAAACAGACTTAGACAGATATCCAGGAAATTAAAAATTCCACTGAAAGCTTACAAAACCATATGAAAGAAAGTGAAGATAGAATATCAGACCTAGAAGAAAGGATTGCAGTTAGTGACCACAAAAGTAAAGATCTATTAAAAATAGAAAGGGATCATGAAAAAAATTACAACTGAAAGATGATGCAAACAAGAACAATATAAGACTGATTGGTGTAAATGAAAAAGGGAGTCAGCACAAAGGACTTGAAAACATGTTTATGAATGCAATAGCAGAAAACTTCCTAAGCACGTGAAAAGAATTTGACATACAGATAAATGAAGCATACAGAACTCTTAACTGGTCATGATCAAATTAAATCTACACCAAGTCATATAATAATCAAGATTCCAGAAATTCAGCACAAGAACAGAACATTAAAAGCTGTTAGAGAAGCCGGGCGTGGTGGCGCACGCCTTTAATCCCAGCACTCGGGAGGCTGAGGTAGGCAGAGCGTTGTGAGTTCGAGGCCAGCTTGGGCTACAGCGTGAGCACAAGGCCGGCCTGAGCTACATAGTGCGACCCTGCCTCAAAAAAAACCAGGGCCAGGAGTTTGGCTCAGCAGCTTAAGCGCCTGTCTGGCAGGTGTGAGCCTGTGAGTTCAATCCCCGGTGCCGCAAAAAAAAAACAAAAAAAAAAACAAAAAAAAAACAAAAAAAAAACCCGCTGTTAGAGAAAAGAACAAATCATCTACAAAGGAAAACACATCATAATCACAACAGACTTCTGATCACGAACCCTTCAGTCAAAGAGAGCTTGGAGCGAAGTATTTCAAGTACTAAAAGAAAATAACTTCCAACCAAGATTGATGTATCTTGAAAAATTATCTTTCAGAATTAAAGGGGAAATAAAATATTTCTATGACAAAGAACAACTGGAGAAATTCATGGCAACAAAACCAGTTCTACAAAGGGTTCTGAAAGACATTCTAGAAAGAGATAATAGAGATTACAACTTCAAGGGTACCAATACAAAGAAGCCATGAGGCAAGGCAAGCAATTAAACAGAGGAGAAAGACAGGGAACTATCAACAGGAAAATAATATAATAAGGATAATAAGGATAAGCCAATACATGTCAGTTATAACCATCAATTGAAATGGTCTCAATTCACCAATAAGAGAAATAGACTGGAAGAATGGATCAAGAAAAAAGGTCCAACAATATGTTCCATTCAAGAAATATATTTAACTCAAAAAGAAGTTCAGGGACTGGTGCTGAGTGTGGTAGCACACACCTTTAATCCCAGCACTCGGGAGGCTGAGGTAGGAGGAGTGTTGTGAGTTCGAGGCCAGCTTGGGCTACAACGTGAGTGAAAGGGTGGCCTGAGCTACATAGTGCGACCCTGCCTCAAAAAACTAGGGCTGGGAGTTTGGCTCAGTGGCTTAAGTGCCTGTCTGGCAGGTTCGAGGTTGTGAGTTTGGTTGCCGGTGCCGCAAAAAAAAAAAAAAAAAAAAAAAAAAAAGAAGAAGTTCATGGACTGGAAGTCAAAGGATGGAAACAATGCTCCCTGGGACAGGAACCCAGAAAAAAAGCTATTCTATCTGCACACAATGTGAACTTCAAGCCAAGACTGATCAAAAGAGACAAAGAAGGTCACTATATACTTGTTAAGGGAACACTCCAAGAAGAAGAGATAACAATCATAAATACATATGCACCAAATACAGGTGCACTCAAATATATAAAACAAATATTAATGGACAAGAAAAATCAAATAAGCACTGACACAAATGTAATGGGGGACCTTAATACCCCATGGTCACAAAAAGATAGATCAACTAGACAAAAAAATCAACAAAGAAATAGCAGAACTGAACCAAACCTGTGAACAAATGGACTTCATTGATGTCTGCAGAGTGTTCTACCCCACAGCATCAGAGTACACATTCTTCTCAGCAGTACATGGGAACATTCTCCAAAATAGATCACATGCTAGCCCAGAGAATATGCTTAAGTAAATGCAAAAGAATCGAGATTATCCTGTGCATGTTTTCTGACCATACTGTGGTGAAATAGGAAATCAATGGCAAAAGAAACTGAAAACTCAATAAACATATGGAAATTAAATGGCACTCTACTGAACTACCAATAGGTCACAAAGGAAATTAAAGAAGAAATTAAACAGTACCTATAATTAAATGATAATGCTGATACAGCATACTGAAATCTATGGGATACAATGAAAGCATTCCTAAGAGGAAAATTAATTGGGAACTATCACATCAGGGAAACAGAACGAACTCAAAGAACTTAATGTTGAACTTCAAATTTCTGGATAAAGATGAGCAAGTCAACCCAAAAACTGAGACAGAAAATTATAAAGATCAGAGAAGCCGTTAATGCCATGGAGACTAAGCAGTACGAAGAATCAATAAATCAAAGAGTTGTTTCTTTTAAACAGTAAATAAAATGGACAAACCCTTAGCCAACCTTATCAAAAAAGGAAAGAAAAAACTCACATTCATGCAGTTAGAAATGGAAAGGGTGAAATCACAATGAATCCTTTGGAAATCCAAAAGATCATCAATACCTACTTTGAGAATCTGTATTCTATGTCATTTGTGCTACTGTCTACTTTTTCTTTGACTCCAATGAATCTTATGTTATTCTTCTTTGCATCATCTAGCAGCTACTGGATTGATTTTTCATGATCCCTTCCTATTTTTAAGACATTTTTTTTTCATGACTGCAAACTGCAAACCTGTCTTCTATCTCTGAGATTCTATTCTTGCATTGGCTCATTCTGCTGTGGATACTTTTGATAGAATTTTTATTTCCCTGAATATTTGCTTGAATCTGTCCTATGGATTCCATTTCTTTCCTATTTTGGACATTCATGACTTATATGATTTTCTTAAACTTCTCTATTTTTTTCTGTATCTGCTCTAGAGTCACTGAGCATGATTTTCATTGTGTAATCATCTCTGGTGTTATTTGAGAAATTATTTCTGATTTGATTTTTTTCTAGAGCCCCATTCAATTGCTTTGCTGTTGCCACTTCAGAGAGGCCAGGTGAGTGGTTCTGGGATTGTCCTACATCACTGTCCCCTGAATTGGAGGTCTGTGGTTGCATCTTTTTAAAGTGTTTTCTCATTTTCTTTTCTTTTTCTTTTTAATTCCTGGGTTGATGCTTGTAAACTGCCTATGGTGATGTTATGGTTTATATTCCTGTGGCCCCGCCAAGTCTCATGTAATCATGGCATGGATGCTGCTGAGTCTAGCGTTCATGATTGGTTTGTTGTTGGTGCTGGGATTGGTGGTTTGAGTGCTACTCCTGCACAGGGGTGGAGCTGACATACAGTGTAAGGGTGGGAAGAAGGTGTGTCTCACTCTCTCTTGCTGGTTCACACCTTGCTGTTTTGGTGGCCATGAATGGCGGCCCCGCCATGCCATGCTGCCTTGGAGCCAACTGAGTATGGACTGAAACCCCCAAGAACTGTAAGAAATAAACCTTTCCTTCCCTAATTTTAGGCATCAGGTATTTTGTCTCAGAAATGAGAGAAAAGTAACTAAGACAGGTGAGTTGCTTTATTGCTATTATTTAAAACCCACAGGAAATGCCTACTTCTCAGAAGTGTCTTCCAGGTGTAGCTGGTTTTTGAGTTTTGAGTCTGTTGCAAGGTCCTACCTCTTCAATTTGTTGGAGATGAGAAGTTGCTGCCTGCTTGACCCCACTCCTGGTTCTCTGGCACTGGCCCACAGTATTTTCTATGACCCTTAGTCAATCTCAGTCTTGGAATACCAGGAAGAACAGCTGGTTAGAATAATTATGTCACTTTTGGCTAAAGTGGTACCATCAGTAATAACAATAGCATCAAACACAGCCTGGAAAATGACAGACTGAGGTAACCATTAATTTATCAGCTTTAACTGTGTGAACTAGATTTGTGGTTATATAACAAAATTTAAAACATACCAGAAGCTGGGCATGATGGCACACGCCTCTAATCCCAGCACTCGGAGGCTGAGGCAGGAGGATCGCTGTGAGTTCGAGACCAGCCTGGGCTACAAAGTGAGCTCAAGGTCAGCCTGAACTGCATAGGGAGACCCTGTCTCAAAAAATAGGGCCAGGGTTTTAGCTCAGGGGCCTAAGTGCCTGCCTGGCAGGTGTGAGGTTGTGAGTTCTATCCCCAGTACCAAAAATAAATAAATAAATAAATAAATGCAATAAAACAAACCAGAAAATTATATGCAGTATATAAGACTTTAATATGTTAATTTTACCCTCAGGAGTTAACATTGAAAAGAGGCTAGGGAGAAAATAGAGAAGTAGAAGAAAAGGAAGAGATTAGAAATCAGGTTGGAAGACAAAGGGGATCACACAGACTTGGAAAACGGGTGCAGAAGACAGGAGGGAAAGAGAGAAGGAAGAGATAAAAAGGATAGAACAACAACGAAAAAGAAGCTAAAAACCATGTTCACACTCACGTAAAACAAGATCAAACAATGAAGGAGAAAAAAACCCCCCAAAATCAAAAGCCATACCACAAAGAGAGAGGAAGAGAGAGAGAAAGAAAAACAGAAAAAGAAAAAAGTCCCCTTCCAGGTTTGTCTCTGCTGTCACTGGTAGACACCATGCAGAGATAGAGTCCACATCTCTGTTGATTTATCCCAGCAAGTCAGCAGGAGCTTTACAGCGGAGTCGTGGAGAATCTCAGCGAGATTGCATCTTTATTTGCTCTGAAGTTCAGGCTGTCTTCTGGCTGTGGGGGCCAAGACCAGACTCGTTCAGTCTCTAGCGGTCAGTGCATCTTTCACAGCAGGCCTGAAGCCAGCAGGGAGCCGCAAGATGGAATCGTCAGCCGCTCTGAATTCTGAGCGCAGCCAGTTCCTCTCCAAGACGGCTTCTTGCCAACCACTGTCTCCTCTGGGATGACTGAGCCCTCAGCACTCACCCCCCGCCAGTGCAGTCCTTCATATCCACGGTTCCCCTCCACTGCTGTGTTTCTCTGTGGAGGCCTTTGAGGTCACCAGCAGTCACCATGTATCTGCAGGTTTGAATTACTCCTTATGCAGTGAGACCCAACCCAGGGAGAAGGCTCCACTGGCTACCTCCTACTTCTTCACTGAAGTGCCTCTCCTCACTCTTTCCGTGGGCTTCAGTTCTTGCTGCAGATCTTTCCTCCTTCTTGTCTTCCTTGTGTTGCTGTAGCCCAGTGTCTGGACAGTAACTCTCAGAG
>RJWM01012614.1:0-55984 GCA_004363535.1 Dasyprocta punctata
ACATTTCTAACACAAAGAAGCCATGATATAAAATGAAACAATTGGACTGGGGATATAGCTCAGCAGTGTAGTGCATGTTCGGCAAGTGCAAGGTCCTGAGTTTGATTCTTGGAACCAAAAATAAATAAAGAAAGAAATAACTGTTATTTTAAGCCACCATGTTTTGAATTATGGGAAAGGATTAAAAACCAAAAGAACATCAAAAAACATAATCAATGCCTGAGGTCTTAGGTTCCAAAAACAGCACAGAAAGAAAAAAAAAAAAAAAAAGCATAGTTACGAAAGTAAAAACTTAGTAACTAAATAAACTAAATAAACAATTTTAAAACTTATATACAATAGTCTGACTGGTGGCTTACATCCATAATCACAGCACTCTCAAAGCCTTGTCAGTTTGAGTCCAGTCTTGGTAAATTATGACTTAGACGCTGTCTCAAAAAATTCAAAAAGGGGTGAGGATATTGTTTAGTGCAAATGTTCTGGGTTTTATCCCCAGTACCAAAACCAAAATCAAACTTCTAAACCACAAAAACATCTTAATGGTTCAGGGTCACATGAGTGAACCAAAAAGGCACTGAGAAGGCATCTCAAATGCATAAAACTATCCAGATAGGTGTAGAGTAAGACAGAGAAATAACCTAATTTCAAAAACATTAAATAGACACAATTTGAGACCATAATAGTAAATGAAATAAGTCAGACATACAAGCTTTCATGTGCTTCTCTTACAGAATATGTGATGTATGTATGTGTATGTGTATATGTGTATACATATATGTGTGTATATATAGAGATATATAGTATACATATAGATACAGAGAGAGAAAGAGAAAGGATGCAATTTAGAAGATAAAGAGGAAATATAGAGGGTTTTTTTTCAAATGGGCAGGGGAACAAGAGATGTAGAGAGGGAAAACAGAGTGGAGGGAAAGGGGATGGAACAAAATGATGAAAATAGAGTTTTTGTAAATGGGAAGGGGGACATATAATTGGAGAGAGCAGAGAGAGAAGGGAAGGGTAGGAAATACAGAGACAGTGAAAAGAATTGAGATGCATTATATACATGTACTAAATCACCACAGTAATTGTAATCCTATACAAACATGTACTACTAAAAGAGAAATTTTAAAAACAAATTTCAAGAGAATGGACAGCCATCCACACCTTCTGTGAGCCTGCCAGCCACCATCAGACTGGTATCCAGTGCAGGTGGGGAGAACCAGCCAGCCACACCTGTTGCAGGCCTGCTAATCACAATCAGGACCCAAAACCAGAACCAGCGGGGAGAACAAGCCAGCCAAGTCCCCAGGAGACTGCCGCCATCATCTGAAGAAGCCTGTCCTGCACCCTACTGCTTGCCTGGAAACCTAAGTTAGGAGAAACCCAGGTGCCTGGCCCATTCCCCTACACCACGGACCATCAGCCAATGTGTAAAGCACCTGGGACCTCACAACTGGCTCATCTGGAGGAACCTAGGAAAATGTTAAGATGAAGGAGAAAAGGACAATTTCACACCTTCAGTCCACACAGAATATATCTGGGAGACATAGACATTAAAGAAACTGAAAGTCACACACCTAAAATTTCTGAAAGGATAGGAACTAAAGTAAAGAAACAACTGTAAAAGTAATCAGATCAGAAATAATATCTCAGGTAAAAGAAGAAATGACAAACATAATGAAAAAATGCTTAGCATATCTAAAGAAGACATAGATAAAAAAAGAGGAGCATAGGAAAATGATGTAAACCTTGAACGAGTAATATAGGAAGGAATTACAATGCATAAAACAGATTCAAAGAGATATACAGGAAATTAAAAACTTCATTGAAAGCTGGCAAAACTGCTTGAAAGAAACTATAGATTTTCAGACCTTGAAGACAGGATTGCAGCCAGCGATTGAAAAAGGAAAGGTCTTTTAAAAATAACAAGGAACCAAGAAATAACACTTCAACAGCTATAAGAGGACACAAAGAAAAATCATTTAAGACTGATATGAGTCACTGAAAAAGTAGGGGTCAACACAAATGACATAAAAAGACTATCTACAGAAGTAATAGTAGAAAACTTCCCAAGCATGGGAAAGGGACTTGGCATACAGGTTAAGTGAGGCATACAGAACTCCAACTAGCCATAACCAAATTAAATTTACACCCAGGCATACAATAATCAAGATTCCAGAAATTCAACACAAGAACAGAATATTAAAAGCTGATAGAAAAAAGAAACAGATCACCTATAAAGGAAAACCCATCAGAATCACGGCAGAATTCTCAACACAAACCATCAAGAGCTTGGAGTGAAGTATTTCAATTCCTGAAAGAAATCAACTTTCAATCCAGATTCATGTACCCCACAAAACTATCTTTCAAAATTAATGGATAAATAAGATACTTCCATGATAAAGAACAAATGAAGGAATTCATGATCACTAAACCAACCCTACAAAGAGTACTAAAGGATATTCTAGAGAGAGATAAAGATGACCACAATTCCAGGAACAGCAACAGAGTGGGACTGCCAAGCAGGGCAGGTAACTGAATGGAGAGGAAAAATGGAGGACCAACGGCTGGATGATAGCATGGCAAGAGATGAGCCATAGCATGTAGGTCATAACAATTAAAGTAGATGGCCTCAATTCACCAATAAAAAGAAACACAGACACAGTGAATCAGGAGACAGGATCCATCAATACACTGTGTACAAGAAACACATCTGACCTGAAAGGAAATTCATGAACTTAAAGTCAGAGGAGAAAAAACAATGCTCTGTGTGACAAAGACCTAGAAAAAAGCAGACAGGTACAGAACTACTCACTATACCCTAACCCCTGATAGAATTCACAAGAAATATGAAACCTAGGTCAACCACATTTTTATAAGGATATCATTAAATAATAAACTGTATGCACAACTAGTGAGCAAAAATGCAAAACTGAAAGAAAGTTCAGTGAGTTAATTGCAATGAATGAAACATAAAAGTGTTTGGTTAATAACGTAAGTATTCAGTAGTATTCTAGCCAGGAATGTGTAATTTGAATTTAGCAGACAACCCCAAATTAGGGACATTATAGGAAAAGTTGGAAGGAAGATTATTTTCTTCAAAAATTCTATGTCAAAGAAAATTTTTAAAAAGCTTGTAGAAAAGCCCCATACTGAAGGAAACCAAAGAAAAGTGACTATTAATTGCAAATCCTAATTTCTAGTTTTATTAGTAATTTTATTAAGATTCAATATTTGTACAAAATCACCACTAGCAATGTTTATTTACAATATTACATACATTGAAAAGAATTTTTGCACCACTGATTTAAGTATTCACTCACATTTCAATGGTCAAGATGAATGGGTTGTCTGTTAGTGACTGGTGCCTGTGTAGTGACTGATGAACACAATTCATTCACAACAGAATGATTAAGATGCCGCCATGGGTATATTCCTACGTCACTGCCAAGTCTCATGCAACCCTGGCATGGACTGGGCTGAGTCTGACATTCATGACTGGTTTGTTATCTGGCACTGGGATTGGTGATGTGAGAGTTGCACCCGCCCAGGGGCGGAACCAACATACAGTGTAAGGGCAGGAGGAAGGCGTGTCTTCACTTTCTCTTGCTGGTTTGCCTTGCTATTTGGTGGCTGCAATTAATGGCTGCCCCACCATGCCATGCTGCCGTGGAGCCAACTAAGTATGGACTGAAACCTCCAAGAACTGTAAGAAATAAAACTTTCTTTCCCTAATTTTGGGCATCACGTATTTTGTCCCAGCAACAAGTGAAAGTAACCAAGACAGATGCCAACTTCTGTGTCTGGTATTTAGACTCCATCAACATTTTTATTTTATTCTTTTTAAATTACTTTGCTTGGCTTTGGAATTTAATTTTTTTCCATGCTGTTTCATTGTTTTTTCAGTAGAACTTTTTTACTTTCATTATTTTTTAATTTTCTTTTGCATTTTTTGTTTTGGTGGTGCCACAAACATGCTAGGTAGGTGATCTTCTACCAAGCCACATGTCCAGACATTACTGTATTTGTCCTTTAAATTTGTAAGTTTTATCATATAATTATTATTTTAGTCTCAGTTCATATAATGGGAAAGAAGCATGGTGATATGGGTAACACAAACCGTGAACACAATACTATGATAGATTGGAATTTTTTCCCATATATTTATCTACTAAGTCTACAAAAATTGAGCCTTAGTAAATTGGAACTTATACATTCAGGCTAAAGTGCATTTCCACCATATTAATGTACTTGTGCACAGATCACACTTCAACTATCAGAACAACCCTGCTTTCTTGTACTATGCACCATCCTTGGTTTTTGTCTTACCTAACAATTACATAAACTCTACAAATAAAATATGGCACACTGCATGAAAGTAAATGAAAGTTGATATTCATGGAAGTGCTTAATGTCTTCATTTAATTATTGAAAAGATGTCAGTAATAAAGACTCCTCTGACAGTTCTTTGACAGTCTCCTGTAATTGTTTTATAGTACACTACTTCAAATCTCTGTATACCTATATGCCATTTTATAATTTATGAAGATAATTTATATATACTTTCATATTAGTTCTTAACAGTTTAACAGTGAGGTACATAGAACAAGAAGAGGAAATTGATGCTCAGAATTATTATCCAAATTACCCAAATTATAAATTACACATACAGCAAAATGGCAGACCACAGAGGATTTAAATACTAGCATGCTTTAAACATAAACAAAAAATTAGAGAGACTTCACTCTGTCATGTTATAGGAATAGGTAACAGGAAATAGAGAAAATGATTATGTAAGACCAAAAACAACACTGCATGATTATTCTATGAGATGTAAGTCATCAAAATTATCTCTGTAATAAAGAGACTAGATAGCAGTATTTCATTTTGTATCATTCTGTAACATGCAAACATGTTTCACTTGCAAAAATTTTATGACATCAAAAATACTGAATCAAATAAAGACTTCAAAAATCTTTCTGTTTGGGTAAGGAATGAAAGAAGCAACAGGAAGCAAAGAGCAAAGAATGTTACAATACATATCAGTTTTGATTTTTCTAAGATAATGTCTTCACTGAAAAGTTTTAGCCTGAATCATTATAATTGTAACCCGGACCCATGAAAATAGAGTCACATATGTTAAAAACAGAATATGAAGGCAGAAGAAAATCATGGAAAAGTCTGGCCCACCCCTTTGGAATATGCTTTCTCTTTTACTGATCCAAAACGCTCACTGCTGCAAAAGTACAGCTAGAAGAGAATGAACATAATTAGTCCTTAGCATGTATTTACCTCTGATTCAATTCTAAAGAGAGGTGAGGGTGGTATACATAATTTTGTCCTTAAACAGAAACAGTGTCATTAAAAGACACAAAATAAATATGCAAAAGTGTAATGAAGATATATTACAGGAAATAAAAACAAGTGATGGAGTTTTTACTCCCAGATAAAGTGAAGAAAATTTCTTAAATTATAAAATGAAATAGTACAAATTCCAAAGTTGTGACTTCAATAGGATCCAGCCAAAACTCAAAGGATTACTTTCTGGAACTTGACAAAAATTACTACGATATGACAAAAAATAATCAATAAAAATGCTGAAATAAATGAGCAAAGATGAAAGAAACAGGATTAGGGTTAGCAGCAAAAAAAAAAAAAAAAAAAAACCATGAAGAATGCAATGTATGTTGGGAACTTTTTAATGTTTTACAATGGTGGAGTCAACCCACAGTCTTGTATATACTAGGCAAACATTCTACCACTGAGTTACACACCATCTCCATAGCATACTCTTAAGAGTCAAGAGGGAAAAAAGGAGTCATTTAAAATGTCAATATGTATATTACTACAGAGAGATCATGTGAGAATTGAAAAATCTGCATAGAATTTAGTTTAAGTAATGATCAGTGACCTCCCTCAAGACCAGTTTCAGAGATTCGAGAGTAAAAGACATGCTGTGGTGGAGTGCAATAGCAACAATCATCTTCAAGTTTATCTTCATCATCATTCCCAAACCTCTCCAAACCAACCAAACTACTATTACTACCTTTAATGGAATTTCCAAAGAGCTATTATAAATAACTATATGGTCTAAGTCTATGAAGCTTTCCAGTGAAAATTAATGTACCCTTTCTCTATAGTTCAACAGTTTGCATATCTATACACATAGACATTAACACATACGTTGATATTTCTACAATCCCCCATCATGTTACATCAAGGACAGAGTTATTCACCTTGATTTCTTGAAATTCTCTTTACCGTCACCCCTAAGAGGCTAGGGAACAAATACAGGGCCTCAGGCACACTAGACAAGTGGTGTACCACTGAGCTTGTATACTTCGAATCTGCTCAAGATTCTTAGGCACAGTTTTTGATAGAGCACAGGCACTCAGATGACTACTTACCAGTTTGGATTTAGTTACAAAGATTCTAACAGTGACAAAACTGTTTCTAAAACAAAGAATAAGTTCAAAACCTGAACTTCAAAAGAAATAAAACAAAGAATAACTGGCTGCTGCTGTGGATACCACTTTCTATTTCAAGACTATATGATTTCAGTATTTTGTTTAGTCTTAGAACTTAATCAGTAGTATGCATGAGTTGGCAATGATGTTAGAAAATTAACTACAAATAAATGATTTCTAAAATATGGTTTACAGATTGTCACCTATTTTCTCTCAAAAACTCAGAATAAGTAAACTATAGAAAGGCATCTGATTAACTTTAGTATGTTTTATTCCAATCGTTGTATAGATCACTGAAAAAGACTATTATTGTATAAACCACCAGTACAGTTTTGGTTTTTTTTTTGTTTTTTTTTTGTGGCACCGGGGATCGAACTTACAACCTCGCACCTTCCAGGCAGGTGTTTAAGCCACTGAGCCAAACTCCCAGCCCTGGTTTTTTGAGACAGGGTCGTACTATGTAGCTCAGGCTGGCCTTGCTCACATTGTAGCCCAAGCCAGCCTCGAACTCACGATGCTCCTCCTACCTCAGCCTCCAGAGTGCTGGGATTAAAGGCATGCACCACCATGCCTGGCTGCACACTAGTACAGACCTTGATGAAAAATTTCAATTACTGTATTTCCAAGGATAAATTACAAATGGTCTTCCTTCTTCATGCTTAACTGAACAGAATTCTTAGAAGTTCCATTTAGGTATACAGTCACATAGTTATTGTCAAATTAATGTTAAGTGAACACATTTCTACAATCATTTCTATCTTGTATTATTACATGAAAGTTGTGAACTAAATAAGCATTTGAGTTCATACTCTAAAATTCTGTATGTTTATGATTTGATGCAACTCTTTTTAACTTTTCACTTATGTTTATGTTTCACTTATGTTTTAACTTTTCACTTATGTTTAACGTTTCACTTATGTTTATAAAGTCAGCATTAAGATACCAGACTCAGAGAAGACAACTAGTCTGCCTTCCGGGGCACTGCCGGAAGAGAAAGAGATGGGCCTCTCAAGAACCCGCTCCGCTGGGTCATTGTGGCTCCAACCAGAAGACAACTAGTCTGCCTTCCGGGGGAATGCGCAACTGGCACGGATTCCAGGAAGAGAAACATGCGCCTCCCAAAGGCCTACCGGCGGGTGGGCTAAAAATCAAGCACAAACACCCCCAACATCCTTTCCCCCCTCCGGGTAGGCAATCTGCTGGTTTTGGAGGTCTGCTAAATTGATAGCAACTAAGGTACATAAAGCAACTAAATGCTAGTATTGTTTCGTTGATTTTACAGGCCTGGGGCCAGCAGCCTGAGCATCTCTTTGGAAGATGACAGTAGGCAATGTAGCAAATATGGGGGATTCTCTTCTGCCTTATCTTCAGGGCTCAATATTATTCTCATTGTTTTGCTTTATTCTGATTAATTTTTTTTGCTTTATTTTATATTCTGTTTTTGTTGGTTTTATTGAGTTTTGTTTTTGGTTTAATTTTACTATACCTGTTGGAATGGTCAACTATTTTGAAAATAACAAGATATGCTATAGTAGCTATTGTTTTCATAGTATCTTTCTTTGAAGTTCTGTGCCAGTTCTACTGCTTTGTTTTGATTGACTTTGTTCTGTTATGTTTTGTTGGATTTTACTATCTTTAAAATAAAATAATAAAAAAAAAGATACCAGACTCAGGAAAAGTACCTGTATTCTTGTTCACTATACAACTACTTATTAGCTATGAGATGAAAAGACTTACACCATATTACCTAAAAGAACCGTAATGGGAAACAAATTTAAAACATTCAAAATATGAGACTTGACAGGCTGAAAAGGGATTAAAATAAACATGGAGAAAAATACTGAACTAAATTTAAAACAGCATTTACCAAGTGCTTACCATATTCTAGACATAGAGTTACACAACAATATAAAGGTAAATAGACTGAGGAGTCAAAATGAGACAATTTAACAACACTCCCACATACAAGAAAACACCAAACTACCCCAAATAAAATAAATTACTGTTTAAGGTTGAACTATAGCATTCATCATAAATTAATTATTGAACCACTCTAATATTCATTTTATAAATGAGGAATACAAAATAAGGATCTTCAAAGAATCAAAATGGTGTCAACAGATTAGAAATTGGAGTAGTCAAAATCCATAAAAAAGTGTAATTTTAGTCTAGTGTTCATCTAATTGACGAGCCAAACAATACATGTATATCTGAGGAAAGAAATCCCACATTTTCCTTCATTCATTACAACTGTTTTTAGATCATGTGAAGGTATAAGGATACAAAACTGAATTCTACAAATAGCATCCTAAAATTCTAGCGTTGATATTCACATGTGTCTTCCCCTTAAAATCCAGAAATTTAAAGAATGCCTGAAAAAATAGCTTCACAATATACCAAGAACACAAACTAACCCAATGAAATATATTTAGATGGTCAACTAAATATGGATGGCCTCACTGAGAATCAGTATAGGGAATATAAATTTGAACTCTATATACACCAGATAGTAGCTGCGTAATCTTGGGAAACTTACTTAATGATCCCTATTTCCTTATCTGTGCAGTATGAAAAATATAGTATCTAACTCAGAGGATGATTATAAGGATTAAAAACACATATGGAAGTCCTAACACCATAATATCAATAAGGACAAAAGACACAGACAAATAATCCATAGGAGAAATAAAGTAGCCAACAAATGAAAATATATTAAATATTACTGGGATAATCAAAGGAATATAAATTTAATAATCTTGACTTATCATTATATACCAAATTATTAAAGGCTAAAAAATTAAAGATTTTAAAAAAATTAAAGGCCTTGGAATTACCAATTTTATTTTATTTTATTTTTATTATTATCATTTTTTGGGGGGTACCAGGGATTGAACTCACAACCTCGTGCCTACCAGGCAGGGGCTTAGGCCACTGAGCTAAATCCTTGACCCTATTTTTTGAGACAGGGTCTCACTATGCAGTTCAGGCTGGCCTTGAACTCACTTTGTAGCCCAGGCTGGTCTCGAACTCACAATGATCCTCCTGCCTCAGCCTCACAAGTGCTGGGATTAAAGGTGTGCACCACTACACCTGGCTAGAATTAGTAATTTTATAAGGCGCATAAATTGATACCACTGTTCTGGAAGGCAGTTTGGTAGGAACATAATTTTGACCCAGTAACTTTTAAGAATTTCTCCTGTGGAGGTAACTACAAAGATATATAAAGTCATATCTACAAAAATGTTCAACATAGAACTATTCATAATTTGAAAAACTTAGAAATAAGCTAAATGACTTTTAATGGAAATTAAGTTACAGTATGACTATAAGATGACCTTGCAGTCATTATAGAATAATTTTTTATCAGTGCATATTAATAATACAGAATAGTAAGATTTACTTTGGTACACTGGTACATACATATAATTTATTTTGATAGTTTTTTTTACCTCATAACACCCTTCCTTTCTTTCTCATTATCTCCACTGCCATCTCCAAAAGTCTACTTTTGAGTTTCCTGTTATCTCTATAAAGAATTTATATTAATGAAAAAGAAAAGTATTCCAAAAGATTATTAAATAAAAACTATAAACCAATAAAACAGGATCTTATTTTTTTGTGTACTTGTTTCCAGAATACAGTGTTTAATACTTTATAAATGTGTGTGTATATTTACAGAGAATAGCATTTACCTCTGGGTAACAGGATTTTGCATTATTTAACTTTTTAAAATTCTTTCTTATTACTTAAACTTTTGTATGAGTATGCATTATCTTTATAATCATAAAAAACAATTTTATTTCTTTAAATAAATTAAAATTTAAAACCTGAAAAAGTAATTATAGGGAGCCATTAAAGCTGGAAATTGACCACACGTGCAAGGATGGAGCATGACCATTCCAATAACAAACTGTACCTGGGGTAAGCCACATGAAGAAGCTGCTTCAGCCCAGAGAACACCTAGCCCCAAGACAATCTGAGCAGTGGGTTGCTAGGACAACAGGGTGTCATGTGACATTAGGTTGCTAAAAGGTATAAATAAATGCTTCAGCAGTGAGGAGCCAGTACCTTTCCTCCCATCAGGAGAATAAGGGCTCCACCTGACTCCAGCTTTCTCTTCTTTATTTTTCTTATCTTCTCATGGTCCTTCACCCAAGAACCTCAGAAGCTGCATGGGTTGTGGCAAGTAATACCAATTCCTAACCCAATGATTATTTTCATTACACAAAACTACTGATTCAAGTGAATGCTGTATGAGGAAAGGAAAATATACTTTGGATGTACCCCAAGATTAGAAGAACCTAACACTCCAAAAAGAGACAGAAGTAGAACTAACTATGTGAAAAGATTCAACAATAGCTCTATTTTAAAACACATCTGGAATAATCTAGAGTGACCAGAGTACCTCTATATCCCACAAGAAATAAAAATAGGTACCTGAATGAGAAAGAGAAAAGTGAAATGAATAGCTTAGAAATTTACTAGGCACTTTCAGACTTAATATTGCTTTTCAAGGGACTTTTATTTTTAAGGTAGCTGAAAGAATTATTCAGCATGAGAAAAGAATTTGTCATTCATATCAGAGAACTTAGGTGATTTTAGCTATATCCAACTAACTAAAAGTTTACTTGTCATTATCTCCCAAATACCACAGGCTGACAAAAAGAAAAGTTAAAAGTGATATGATGCTCCAATGTCTCTGAAGAAATTATGTGGTCCATGAAAAAATTCCATAGTGAAATAAGTTTAGAAAATTGTGTAAACATTTAACCTCTTTGGAGATTCACAATGTGCTATATTGCAGAAAACATTTAACCCTGTACAATATAACCCACTGATTTCCAAAATTAAAGACAAATTAAATGACCTTCAATAAGGGAGTGATTAAAATGATTATATATCACTGCATAATCTTTATCAGGAGGACATGAGGTGGGAATATAGCACAGTGGCACGGTGTCTGCCTGGCAAGTGTGAGGTCCTGAGTTTTGTGTTTTTTTGTTTTTTTGTTTTTTTTTTTGCGGCACCGGGGATTGAACTCACAGCCTTGCGCCTGCCAGGGCAGGAGCTTAAGCCACTGAGCCAAACTCCCGGCCCTGGTTTTTTGAGGCAGGGTCGCACTATGTAGCTCAGGTCGGCCTTGCGCCGCGTCGTAGCCCAAGCCGGCCTCGAACTCACAACGCTCCGCCTACCTCAGCCTCCCGAGTGCTGGGATTAAAGGCGTGCGCCACCACGCCCGGCTAGGTCCTGAGTTTGATTCCCGGTACCTTCTCCCCCAAAAAGAGGACATTTCATCTATTGACATGGTAGATTTTTATTATACAAATAGAAAAGATAAACTGTGGAACAATACATACAGTAACTAGATTTTTAGATTAGTTATACATTTACCTACACATAAAAAGGTCTTAGAGGATACACCCCAAATTATTGTGTGTTTATTCCTTTAATTGCACAGTACTGGGGATGCAATCCAAGGTCCCTTCCCATGCAAAGCAAGCACTCTACCACTGAGCTATACCCCAAATCCCACATTAAAGTAAATAGTTTCACAGAGAAACATAGTGTCTCCTTTGTAAACATTAACTGTAATGCATTTCTTACACATGCTGCATCTTTAGGCTATTACATTAAAGATTCCTAAAAATTCATTTTGTCTTTATCTGTAAAAATACAACGGGGAGCTGCAAGTGGCAGCATGGGTCTGGAATCCCAGCACTTGGGAGGCTGAGAAGGAAAGATTTTCTGAGGCCAGCCTGGGATACATGATAAGTTTAAGGCCATCTCAGACTGCACAGAAACCATACCCCCAAATACAAGTTGGAAAAACTTATGCATTCATAATAACTAATAAGAAAGTCACTAGAGGGCTGGGGATTTAGCTCAAAGCACTCGCCTGGTAAACGCAGTCGTGAGTTTGATCCCTGGTACCAAAAAAAAAGAGACAGTCACTAGATACCAACCCAAGAGAATTTTCCAGTATCTAATTTGTCATCAAATTTCCTACACAATCTGAAAGTTAACTCAACAAAACAATATGAGATTATGTTTGTAGAGTACATAGTAACAACAAAAAATTAGTATACAATTGTGCTATGAAAATAAAAGGTATATTTTTATGAGTTAAAGTCTAACACAAACTATATGTGCTAAGACTAAAGAAACATATTCCAAGAAATCACAGCCTTCACCCTCAAAAAGTTTACCATCCAGTGGAATAAAGATAAATAAATTATTTTAGTATAATAGGGAATTCACTTATTCCATATGAAATATATTTAATGACTACGATATGCCAGTGCTGTCTTGAATCTTGTTATTTAATGGTGAACCAAAAAAAGAACAACAAAAATCTTACCTTCTTGATGGAAGTGAACAGACACTAAAATTACAGAGAGGGGTTGGGAAATAGTGGTTGTCTAGCATGAACAAGGCTCTGGGTTGGATTCTAGCACCACGGGCGCACGCACGTGCACACACACACACACATTATATTCACACAAAATATTTATATATTTATATATATGTATGTATGTATGTATGTATATAGGCATATACATATATAGATAAACATATAAGCATGTTTGAAGGCTGTAAGTGCCATGGGAAAAAATGAAGCAGAAAAAGAGGGAGTTCACAGTAGAGGTAGGCAATCTTGATTAGTGTTAAGGAAACTAACATGTTGAAGGATACATTTGAGCAATGGTTTGAAAGAGGAGAAAATAAGCTATAAAGTTACCTGAAAGAACAGATAATGTAAATATCTTAAGGCAAAAGTATATCTATCTGAAATGCATATAATAGTAAAGAGGCTAGAACAGCTGACAAACTAAAGGAGGTACTAAGAAATATGTAAAGGGTTGGGGATATAGCTAAATTACAGAGCATGTGCCTAGCATGCAAAAGCCCCTGGGTTCAATCCCCAGTGGTACACGTATACATACATACACACACACACACACACACACACACACACTCACACACTCACACAGAGTTGGGGAGAGAAAGGTGATGTGAAAAGGATTATGCAGGGCCTTGATGATCACTGAAAGGACTCTAAATCACATGGTGAGAGGTTGAACATTGATCTGATTTGGGTTTTAAAAGGTTCACTTTGGTTGCTGTGCTGATAGATGTTTGGGAGAAGAACAGGAGACTGGAAGGCTACTGCAAATATTCTGAGGTGACAGTGACCTGGGTATGGAGCACTGAAAGTGAAGAAAAAGGATAAGAACTGGAATATATTTTGGAAAGAGAGTCAATACAGTTTGATGATGGATTACAAGATATGAACAAGATGAGTCAAGAATGTAGGGAAAGAGACAGGGATGTAGCTCAGTGGTAGACTGCTTACCTAGATCCCTAGCACCACAAACAATCAATAAATGTGGAAGAAAAAGACTCAATGATGAATTCCTCTCTATATGAGTAATAGGAATAAGCTGCCATTGATTAAGATGAAAAAGACTGTGGAAGGGATAGATCTGGAAAGTAAAGTCAAAAGTCTATCACTGATGATGCTAAATTTGAGATATTTAGTAGACAGGCAGGCAGAGAAGTAAAGAAACTCTGAGTTGAAGGAAGAAAATCTAGATGCATAAGTTTCTTCCTTTAAAGCAAAAAAGGTAAGCAAAATCAATAATCATTAGTATTTACATGCTATCTAAACTCAGGAGATTAAATTAGTTCACTAAAGCAGTTATTGCTATAAAAGAACATAAGCTTTCCAAGGACAGAGCATTGACAGAAATATGAGAGGAACCCAGTAAAAAAGGAAAAAAGAAAAAAAAAAAAAAAGAAACATGGGGAGGTAGGTCATAAAATTAAGAGAATTAGGGCATGACACATGCCTATAATCCCAGCACTCTGGAGGCTGAAGCAGGAGGATTGCCACAGATTTAAAGCTAGCCAGTTCAAGGCCAGTTTAAACTACACAGTGAGACCTTGTCTCAAAAACACAAAATAAACAAAATAAAATAAAACACTAAGAGAAAAAAAACACACACATGCTTTCTGGAAGCAAAAGGAAAAAGGATGCTTTAAAGAGGACAAATTGGTTAACAATATGTCATGTGTTGCTAGTTTTGGCAAGAAAGACAATGAGAACTGATCAAGGAATTGAAATTAGACACAAACCAAGGGCAATGACAATAGTTTCAGCAGAGTTGATATGAAGCAGAAGCAGAAAAGAATCAAGATTGGTAGAAGAGGAACTAGAAGTAGCACATAGAGTTTTGAATGAAAATTAGAGAAATGGTACAGTAGTGAAGAGAACACGAAGCAAAAAAGTTTTTTTCCTAGTAGGTGGGTGGTAAATAATCTAAGAAAAGAAAAAATAATAATTAAGAAAAAAATGTAAAATAAAGGAACAACTGGTAATAATCCAGGATAATGTAATATGGAGTAACTGGAAAAGGGATTACATTTATCCAATAAAACCTCAGATTGGAAAATGGTGAAGGTCAGTATATCAGAGCAGATCTCTTTGAGATACCTCCCAAAGCTGATTTGATTAAACGACAGCTATTATGATTGTAGATAATCAGAATAAAGATGTGCAAAGGCAAAAATTTTAACACTAATCACATAATTTTCTCCCTTCCCAGTAGGTCATTATATTTCCATTCCCACTGCTTGATTTGCAAGCCTATGAAGTCATGTTTGTTTCCAAATCTAGTGATATTTAATATTGTAATTATATAATTTGATTATTATATAAACTAATGAAATTAGCACAAAAAAGTTATTTTCTTGAAAGTTAAATGCTTCTGAAAAGTTTGATAAAAGCAGATTTTTTATTAAAGTTACTGTTAAATTAGATATCAGATAACCATAAAGTACCAGCAGAAAATACAATAAAAATACACAAAGAGTTTACCTCCATCAAGTTTTATAAGTAACTAAGACCTTGTTTCACTTCAAAGTATCTTCAATAAAGAACCAGACATAGTGGTACATTCTTGTAATCCCAGCTACCTGGGAGAAAGAAGGGACTGAGGCAGGAAGATCAAGTCCAAGGTTATTTTCTTAATCATAATTACAAGCTTCATATTTTCAGCTTTTACATTAAAATTTAACATTAAACCTAAAAACTCATTGTTATTTAATTAATTTATTGATAACCTGTATTTTGTAATGATATTAAAATTTTGCATCTGATGCAGCAAAAAAGTATTTTAAAGATTCTCAAGTCTAAATATTATTTAACCTTTACAAACATGTACTCTCAAAGGGCTGGGGATACAGCTCAGTGGAAGAGTCCATGGATGGCCAAAAACAAAAAAATCTGCTTTCATTTTTGTGAAATTATTTGTTTGCTTTGTTGTATTTGTTGGAGTTCTGTTAGGAGTGGGAAGGAGGAGTTTGGCCACAAATACAAATCTGCTCAGTAAAAACAATCAAATTGAAATTCAATATACCACTCAAATGTTCTTGCAAATTACTATTTGTTATCAAGGTACCTTAAAAGAGTTATCAACTAATCTTCAATTGAACCAGTGGGTCAACTTTAGGCTTATAAATTTCTTATTAAAAAAATAAGACAACTAATTATTTTCTTTATTCTAAAACAATCACTGCTATTATAAATGACTTGGTCAACTTGAACATAAAACATTTTAAACAAATATCATTAAAGAATTACTAAAATATATTGAAAATTTCAAATTATTTAGTATAGAATATATTTAATATTGCATACTGTGAATTCTATTAAAATAACATAATGTATAAAAGCATGAATTTAGATTTTCCATTAACTTTCTGATCATACAGGTCTTATACCTCTGAAGTTCACTACTACAAAAAGATACTGTCTTGTCCTTCAAATACAACCTCTATAATACCAACAGAGACAATCTTCTCCCCTACTACTCCAGTACTGGGGAGTAAACTCGGACCCCATGTATGTTAGGCAAGTACTCTACCACTGGGGAGATACCTTTCTATAACCTTGTGAGCTAAATCTAATCATATCTTTCCCCCTCACAACTTAATATTTAAACACAAAACGTTAATGATAACCCACCACCTGCAAGTTTCTTCACCTCTAGCCTAAACTTCATCTTCTAATGTTATTTGCCAGTACTTTCTATAATACCTACACTTTAAACCTGTCTGTCTTTTCTCACTTTGCCAGTCTGGGCATATTTCAATTCTCGCTTCAAATATTTACTAAAATATCAATTTGGTTAATCAACTAATAGTTACTGAATATATTATCAAATTTAAGACCCAGTGTTGTATGTTGCAAATATGTGACTTTCAGATAAAAAGGTGAAGTGCCCTCAGAAGACTTTAACAATCTGATGACTTTCTCCTAACACCTTACTCCGCTCAGACATATCTCTCAATTAAATCTAATTCTCCTGAAGTACTTATCATACTCTAAATAAATTATTTACATGGGGGAAATAATATTTCCCTTGCCTGTGAACAGAAAAATATGTTATTCCTCTCTTTAGTCTCAACACCTAGCCAAATGAATTACACTAATAGTAGCTCCTCAATGCTGCAATGAACTGTAGTCAGCATAGCATAAGTAAATAAATGGGAAAAATCCCAAGAAACAAAAATGTCTTTTATCGTAATACCTTGCCTTTATATAAGCACACTTAAGTAGACTTTAATATAATATATATATGTTTATAAATTAATAGTAAATCATCTTAGCAAAGTATGACTCCAAAATTTAGTCCAGTGTTTCACAGGTTCTACAAATATATTGGAAAAGACAATTCATTGGGATATGAATGCCTTTAACCTTGCAAATATTTAGCATTGCTAATCTTTCTCTCTCAATATCAGTAGATCTCTAGTCATTATGAAAAATGAAAACACACATTTAGAAATGCTCTCCTCTCTGTGAAGAGTCAACCGCTGAGATGAGAACCCTTGTTTAGTTCTGCTGCTTTGCTCGATTTTATTTACAAATAAGTAACATTACATAAAGAATATCTGACATGTATTTCTAACATCTAAAGAATAAAAATACTTTTAAAACAAAATTTTCAATATGAAATCATTTCTTAAAATACTAGGAACAAATTTAATACAACTAGCCACTTTACCTCATGGAAATACACAAGAGCAAAAAAGACTAGCTAGGGTGGTGGCACATGCCTGTAACCCTTGCACACTGAAGGCTGAGTCAAGAGGATTGTGAGCACAAGGGCAGCCTGGACTACATAAGTGAATTCATGGCCACGGTGGACTATATAGAAAGATCTTGTCTCAATGAACAAACAAACAAAAAAAAAAATAGAAAAACTAAAGGCAGGCTAAAGCTGAAATAGTAGAGGTCAGGAAGGAAATGTTTGTGAGAATCTAGAGTCTACGTACAAATGCAAAAATTGAACAAAATGATTTCTTCAAAAATCTAATAGTCAAGATGATCATTTTTATTGTAAGAAGAAATCATTAAGTCAAACTTTTATTGGAATAAAAAGAAAACTCTACTATTTAAAATACAAGCTGAGATTACTTTCACCAAAGGGGCTGAACGTTAGGCATTTCACAGATTACATATATCTGAAATTGGGATACATGGGAAAAACATGAACTCCATAGTGTTAAAAAGCTCACAGAGGTTTCCACTCTCATCTGGATAATGCCCAAAATCATAATTTATGAATTCTATGGTGATGTGGATTTTTAAACTGCATTAACTATTTTAAAACAACTTTCATGAAAATGAGAGGTTTTTAAAGATTTCTTAAAAAACAGATTAAACATACTACTAGTTAATAGAATTTTACGAAACAACACAAAATGTCACAGCTGCTGCTTCTGCTTGCAGTTATCAGTCAACTGAAAGGAAAAAACAATTATAATCTCTGCCCCCAAAAATTATTAATTTAAAAGAAATTATTTTAATTACAGTATTTATTACTGTTAACATCACCCCAAGTATTTACTATACTTTGAGATTCTAATAACAATGTAAAGCTTTCAAAATTACCAAAATATTTTAGAGTATTGCTTTTATTATCTTTCTCTCACCCTATCATTGTTTATATTTAATACTGTATATTCTACACAAAAGTACTAAATATTAGTAAATTTTTGTAGTTCATAAACAAATATATAGAGACATTGGTGATCTATGTTCCAAAACAGTTTTAGTGACAGGAAAACATAATCAAAATATTTCAAGAATCACTATCAAATTATATTTGAGTCTAAAAGTAATGTAGAGTTCAGGGTGCAGCTCAAGAGAACACATGCTTAGCATGTGCAAGGTGCTATGTTTAAGCCTCAGCACCAAATCAATAAATCAATAAATAATGTAGACAATGTAATCTAAGAGGAATCTTCTAAATCTTATAGTGAATCAGGTTGAAGGATAGTAATACCTAAGTAACTAACCATTTTTAGTTTTTTAGTACTATGTACTAAAAAAACCAACGAAAGCCCTTCATAAACATATAAACAGACAAAACACTATCTGTTGGAGAATATATTGAATATGGGAATTAAAAGTTTTAAAGGCAACAACAAGACAAACAAGCTTTATTCAGGATATTAAAGCAAATATTTCAAAAAAAAGTATTACTTCTTAGTTGTAAAGAAAGAGAAAAAAATGGAAGCAAGCAAATATTTATTACTCTGATAGTTATATTTACAATCTGGATTTAGCATGCACGAAAAGCCCTGAATTCAGTCCTTGAAAAAACAAAAACCAACCAAACAAAATTTTAACCTACTCTATAAAAGAGGCCATTGTAATTTTTTCTTTTCTTTTTTGATACTGAGACTTGAAACTAAGATATTCTTTATACTATGCACAAGCTATGGCACAGAGCTACACCCCCAGCACTCTTAACATTTTTATTATTCTAAGCCATTTATTTCTTGATGTAAGACTAGAGTTGTGGACCAGAAATACAGCTCAGCAACACAGTGCCTGCCTGGTAAGCATAAGGTCATGAGTTCCATTCCCAGTATCAATCAATCAATAAATAGACTGGAGTTGTGGTTCCTAGCATGTGTGAGGCACTGGGTTTGATCTCTAATTATACCAAAAATAAGGGCAAAAATTTTTTTCTTGATGAGAAACATATAATATTCAGTCTGCTGACATTGTAGGGTATTTTAATTCATTCTTCTCAGAATATAAAAGGTGTATGTATTTTTCAGAATTTTTGTCATACTATGTGAAAAATTTGGGGCACAGAAGGTTGCATGAAATAATATCAAAATCTTACTCCCTATAAGACACTTTGAGGGGGGCACTGTTACTATGAATTGAACCAGGGCCTTCCCTCTAAGCTGTGACCCCAGCTCATTTTTCCCTTTTCATTTAGAGACAGGTCTTGCTAAGTCATTAAATTGCCTGGTTTGGGCTCAAACTTGTGGTCTTCCTGCCTCAGATTTCTAGTGTTGGGATTATAGGTGTGCACCTTATGCCTGGCTAACGTACTATATCTATGAATGAAAAACACATTATAAGCATTTAAAGATGCAACCACAGAGAATTGATAGTAACCTAACCATTCACAGGAAAGAAAAGCTTTTCCAACTATTAGAAAAAGTTGTCTCCTAATAGTGTCTAAACAAATAGACAACTGTAAAACAAATGAAAGTTGTTTCAGGTTTGTGTGTGTGTGTGTGTGTGTGTGTGTGTGTGTTGATTAGTTTTAAACTGCTTGCTTATTTCCATTAAAACAGGAGTTGTTGAAGCTAGATGTGGTGTTCCCCACTGTAATTGCAGCACTCTGGGTGGCTGAGGCAGAAGAATCACAAATTTGGGCCCAGACTGGGCATCTTAGGGAAGGCCTGGCTCAAAATTTTAAAATTAAAAATAAAAAGGTTGGTAATTTAGCTCATTTCAAAGGTCCTGGGTTCAATCCCCAGTAATGGGAAGGGAAAAAAGTAAAACAAAACAGGGGTTATAAAAGGATATGGTAACTACAGGTAAAGGGTTAGAATGCTCATTAATTTGGGTGCTGGATGTCTTACCAGTTCCTTAGTTTTCTTTTGTTTCTATGGCAACAAAGGTAGGATCAGAAAAATGTAAGAAAACACTTTCAAACAGTAGTGAAGTTAGGAGAGAATGTATTGAATGATAGCAATTTAATTTTTAAAAAATAATGTAAACCACACCGTTGATCCCACCCTCCTCCCAGGAGACTGTGGTGGGTCACCCAGGACTGGTGACTCGGAGAAAACCAGCCACACAGCAGGACCCTGTAAATGTTGCACACAAGGCATAGCAAGATTGAAAAGACCAAAATACAAGCCAACAAGAGAAAATGACAAAATGAAAAAGCAAAATACAATCTCATACCTCCAGCTTTCCCAGAACAAGTACAGGAAACATCAAAATAGAAGAAATATGAAGATACATACCTGAAACCTCTGAAAAGATAGCAAGTGAAGTAAAGAAACAAATCCATGAGACTACAGAGGAAATCAGATCAGGAATGATCTCTCAGGTTAAAAAAAGAAGTGGAATCCATAGTGAAAGAATTGCTCAACATAGGTAGAGAAGTCACTGACAAAAAAATAGAGGAGCAAAGGAAAATGATGGAAACCTTGAATGGATAACATAGGAAAGGATTAGAATGCATGAAATAGATTCAAACAGATATCCAGAAAATTAAAAATTCCACTGAAAGCTGGAAAAACTGATTGCACGAAGCTGAAAATAGATTTTCAGACCTTGAACACAGGATTGAGGCTAGTGACTATGAAAGAATAAATCTCTTAAAAATACAAAGGGACCATGAAATAACAATTCAGTAGTTCCAAGACGATGCAAAGGAAAATAATATAAGATTTATGGGTGTCAAAGAAGAAGTAGGAGTCAACACAAAGACATTAAAAACTATTTGCAGAAGTAATAGCAGAAAATTTCCCAAACATGGGAACAACATCTGACATACAGATAAGCGAGGCATACAGAACTCTAATCAGTCATAACCAAAATAAATCTATACCCAGACATATAATAATCAAGATCCCAGAAATTCAGCACAAAAACAGAATATAAAGCTGTGAGAAAAAGCAAATAGATCACCTATAAAGGAAAACCCATTAGAATCACAGCTGACTTAGAATCAAGAAGCACTTAGAGTGAAATCTTTCAAGTCCCAAAAGAAAACTTCCAACCTAGATAGATATACCCTGCAAAACTATCTTATAAAATTAATGGGGAAGGGCCAGGGGTTTAGCTCAGCAGCACAAGTGCTTGCTTGGCAAGTGCAAGGTTCCAAGTTTGATCCCCAGTACCAAAAAAACTAAAAATATTTTAAAACATAAAAAATTAATGGAGAAATAAGATACTTCCATGACAAAGAACAACTGAAGAAATTCATGAACACAAATCCAACCCTACAAAGAGAACTGAAACATATTCTAGACACTGATAAAAATGCCCACAATTCCATGAACAACATCAGAAAAAAAATCACCAGGCAGAGCAAGCAATTAAACAGAGGACAAAATGTGGAACCAGCAACAGGAAAATAACATGACAAAGATAAGCCAACACACATCAACTATAATTATCAATGTAAATGGCCTCAATTCACCAATGAAAGAAATAGACTGGCAGAATGGATCAAGAAACAAGACCCAATAATATGCTACATATAAGAAACACATTTAACTCAAAAAGAAACTCATAGACTGAAAGGAAAAGGATGGGAAGCAATACTCCATGCAACAGAAACCCAGAAAAAAGTAGGGGTAGCTATCCTGTTTGCAGACACTGTGAACTTCAAGCCAAAAATGATCAAAAGAGATAAAGAAGATCATAACATACTTGTTATAGGCAAACTTCAAGAGGAAGTGATAACAACCATAAACATATATGCAGCAAATACAGGAGTGCCCGGCTATATAAGACAAATATTAATAGACACAAAAAATCAAACAAGGAATAACACAATTATAACAGGAGACCTTAATATCCTATTATCACATAGAGATAGATCAACTATACAAAAAATCAGCAAAGAAATAACTGAATCAAGTATGTGAACAAATGGACCTAGTAGATATATACTGAGTGTTGCACCCAACATCAGAATACACATTCTTTTCAGTCGCACATGGGTCATTCTCTAAAATAGACCATATACTAGCCCATAGAACATGCTTAAATAAGTGCAAAGGAATTGAAATTATCCTACACATATTATCTGACCATTGCACAATGAAGTTGGAAATTAATAGCAAAAGGAACTGCAAAAACTCCATAAACACATGAACATTAAATAATACCCTACTCAAGAACCAGTGAGTTGCAGGTTAAACTGCAAAAGAAATTGAACCATATGTATAATCCAATGCAAATGCAAATATGACATACTGAAACCTGTGGGATGCAATGAAAGCAGTCCTAAGAGGGAAATTTACAGTAATGAATTCTCACATCCGGAAAACAGACTAAGCACAAATAAACAATCTAATGCTATACCTAAAGCTTCTGGAAAAAGAAGAGCAAATCAGACCCAAAGCCCATAGACAGGGGGAAATTACAAAGATCAGAGCAGAAATTAACTCAAATGAGACTAAGTAAATACAAAGAATTAATGAATCTAAGAGTTGGTTCTTTGAAAGAATAAACAAAATGGATAAACACCTAGTCAACCTTATCAAAAAAAGGAAAGAAAAAACTCAAATTCATGCATTGAGAAATGAAAAAGGTGAAATTACCACAGATTCTGCGGAAATTCAGAAGATCATCAATACCTACTTAGAAAATCTATATTCACATAGGATGGAAAACTCAGAAAAAACAGACAGATTTCTGAAACATATGAACTACCAAACCTGAACAAGAAGATGTAAAGCTTCTGAATAACCCAATATCAGTTAATGAAACTGAAAACATAATTAAAAACTTACCAACAAAGAAAAGCTCAGGTCCTGATGGATTCACAGCTGAATTCCACAAGAAATTTAGAAAATATTTAACACCAATACTCCTCAAACTCTTTAATGAAATTGAAAAGGAAGCAAATCTCCGTAAGTCATTCCTAGAGGCAAGTATTACCCTGATACCAAGACCAGAGGAAGATCCAATGAAAAAAGAGAATTACAGGCCAATCACTTTAATAAACATAGATGCAAAAATCCTCAATTAAGTACTAGCAAACAGAATGCAGCAAATTATCAAGAAGATTATACACCACAATCAAGTGAGATTCATCCCAGAAATGCAGGGATGGTTCAACATACGCAAAACAATAAAATGTAATATACCACATTAACAGAGCCAAAGACAAAAATCACATGATTGTCTCAATAGATGCAGAGAAAGCCTTTGATAAAATCCAACACTCATTCATGATACAAACTCCACAAAAAATCAGAATAGATGGTCTCTATCTCAATCTAATAAAAGCCATCTATGACAAACCAATAGTCAACATCATACTAAATGGACAAAAACTGAAAGCTTTCAACCTAAATTCAGGAACAAGACAAGGATGTCCACTATCATCACTCCTACTCAATATAGTTCTGAAAACATTAGCCAGAGCAATTAGACAAGAGAGAGAGATATAAAAGGAGTAAGAATAGGAGAGGAAGAAGTTAAATTATCATTATTTGCAGATGACATGGTACTCTACATAGACGACCCCAAAAAATCCACCAAAAGTCCACTAGATTTAATAAACGAATTCAGTAGTGTAGCTGGATACAAAGTCAACACTCAAAAGTCAACACTCAAAAATCAATAGCAAAGTCAGTGAGAGTGAAATTAGGGAAATAACACCTGTTACAACAGCATCCAAAAATGGAATACTTAGAAATCAATCTAACAAAGGAAGTAAAAAAATCTATATATTGAAAATTACAGTTCTCTACAGTTCTCTGAAAAAGGAGATTGAAGAAGATCTCAGAAAATGGAAAGATATTCCCTGCTCAGGTATAGGAAGAACCAACATTGTGAAAATGGCCATACTCAAAACTGTTATACAGATTTAATGCAATTTCGATCAAAACACAATTAGCATACCCCACAGATCTAGAGAAATCATTCCTAAAACTCATCTGGAACCAGAAGAGACCTAGAATAACAAAGGCAATTCTGGGCAACAAAGGCAAGGCAGGAGGCATCACAATTCCTGACTCGAAATTACACTGCAAAGCTACTGTAATAAAATCAGCTTGATAATGACAAAAGAACAGATCTGAGGATCAATGAAATAGAAGATACAGACACAACTATAAACACACTCAGTCACTTTATCTTTGAGAAAGGGGCCAAACATGTTCACTGGAAGATAATCTCTTTAATAAATGGTGTTGGAAAAACTGGCTTTTCACATGCCAATGACTTAAATTAGACCCATGCTAATGATCATGCACTAAACTAAAGACAAAATGGATCAAGGTTTAAAATATTAAAACAGAAACACTAAATCTAGTGGAAGACAAAGTAGGTAGAAATCTCAAAGACACAGAGGTAGGCAGAGAGTTCATGAACAAAACCAAATCACACAGGAAGTAATTCAAAGAATCAGCAATGGGAATCTCATCTTACTAAAAAGTGTCTGCACATCAAAAGAAATCACCAGCAGAGTAAAAAAAAATTCCACAGATAGGGAAAATTTTTTTGTCAACAGTCCCTCAGACAAAAGACTTCTACCTAGAACACATAAAGAACTGAAAAGAAGGGCTGGGAGTTTGGCTCAGTGGCTTAAGCACCTGCCTCGGCAGGCGTGAGGTTGTGAGTTCAATCCCCAGTACCGCAAAAAAAAAAAAAAAAAAAAAGAACTGAAAAGAATCAGGTTCCCCAAGTTCAAAGACCCAGTCCAAAAATGGGCATCTCAGCTAAAGAAATAAAAATGGCAAATAAATACATGAAAAAATGTTCAGCACCATTGGTCATTAGAGAAATGCAAATTAAAACACCACTGAGATTCGGTCTCACTCCAGAAAGAATGGCCAAGATCAAGAAATCAACTAATAACAAATGCTGGAGGGGCTGTGGGGAAAAATGAACCCTTTTGCATTATAGGTGAGAGTGTAGACTGATGCAACCACTGCGGAACAGTGTGGAGATTACTCAAAAAGCTAGGATTAGAGGTCCTATTTGACCCAGCTATCCCCATTCTGGGCATTTTCCCAGAAGTGAAAACATCATACCCTAGTGATATATGTGCACCCATATTTACAGCAGCACAATTTGTTATAGTCAAGTCTTGGAAACAACCCAAATGCCCATCAACTGAGGAATGGATAAAAAAAGATGTGGTATTTTTATACAATAGAGTACTACTCAGCTATAAAGAAGGATCGACTGGAGGCTTTTATAGGTAAATGGATGCAACTTGAGGTCATACTCGTAAGTGAAATAAATCAGACTCACATGTGTAAATACCATATTATCTCACTAGTGTGAGAAGCTGAACAAGTAAATAAGATCCAAAATGTACACTAGATATTGTGAAAGAATAAGAAACTGCTCAAAGGGAAAAAGCAACTGGGATAAGGTAAAGGAGAAAATAAGGGAAAAGGAAATATATATATATATATATATATATATATATATATATATACACACACACACACATATTACAGCTAAGATGATTATACCACTAATTCTATTAGTTCATGGAAAGGGACAGTTAATACTCATATGATTTCATCACTTTTGCACGTCTATATGTGGTAATCTAAACAAGTATTTTGAAGATAACTATATACAACATAACAGCCATTGTTAAATTCCTATCATCTTGCTTTGACAGCCTACACTGTTATTGTCTTGGGGTTTTTTTGTTGTAGTCATCTGTCTCTTATTTTTTTCTTTTCTGCTTCTTTTCTCTTTAAAGTAAAATTTTAAAAAATATGCACCTGGAAAAAATAATTTAAAGTGGTTCATACAGTGTTAAAGATACTTAAAAGGGAAAATGACTCTGACATTTCAATGCATTTTCCTTAATTTTTTTATGAGGAAAGTATCTATAAGTTACTTACAACTCTGTGTTAGGTGTGTGTGTTGTGTGTGTGTACATGTGTGTGTGGTTGTATTGCTTTGGGGACTGAACGCAGGACTATACACGAGCAACAAGCACTCTACCACTGATTTAAATCACTAGCCCAACCTTTCTAAATTTTGATTCCACTCCCACCATGGGTTGCCAAAACAAAACAAAACAACTCAAAAGTTACCAAACGATAAGATTCAATTTCTAGCAAAAACCACAATAGTAAAAGTAAAGCTTTTAAACATTCTACTATATTTTGTGATTTTTTTTAATTTATTATTTTAAACAGAAGAAAAGTAAGAAATTAAAGTAAAACAGAATTTCATAACTGGCCAATAGGAGACTAACAATAATCAACACATTGCATATTGTTATATTCACAGCAACTGTTTAGGGTATAAGACACAGACACGAAACATTGTCTAGAAAATTATTAACACAAAACTTTCCCCTCAATGAATCAATAGAAACCAGCTTATTTTGTGATCTTAATTAGGATTTTAAATTTTGACTTTCATGAAATAGTTAATTTTAATATGCCTTTCAAGCTAAGTAAACTTTTAAGAGTTAAAAAAGCCTTGTCTAATACCAATACCAAACTTTCATATAGGTGTACCTCATATCAATGAAATACATATATTGTCCCTGGAATGAAAATTTTCTCAGTAGATTTATAGTACTAAGTATTTCTAGGGTCATGTTAGGCCTATGAGTATCTAATACTATGACTTTAAAATACCTTGTAAAATGTTCATTCTTTTTTAAGTCACTTTATGTTCAAAATTTTCTTCCTCACCACATTCTCACTCCAAAGAATCTGCATCACTTTTTTCTCTCATCTCTCATCCTTAGTCTGGGGGAAGTAAGCTGACCTGTCAGAAGCCTAACTATGGAAGTGATCATGTGACAAGAAACTAAAGCTTCCCACTAAGAGCCAGGAAGGAACAGAAACCTGTCAATAACCATATGTGCTTGGAAGAAGATCCCTAAACTCTGTGGAGCCTTGTTAATGTCTACTGTTACAACTGGGAGCTCTAAACCAAAACTACCTAAGATGTTACACAACCCCTGAACCACAGAAACTGAAATAATACGTAAGTAGAGTAGCTACCTTTTAAAGTTTTTAAATAAACAGCTCAGTAATTAATAAAGTATCTTATTCCTTTATTCCTCCCATCTAGCAAGAGCTCCTTGCCTTGTGTAGATAATAAACAAACAAGGAAAGCACTAAGATTTGTGATGCAGGTTTCCCAAAACTCAGCAAATCTGCTTGCTCTACTGCTGACAGAAACAAAAATTTAAGCCTATAATGCTATATGACAACTAAAACAGAAAACATGTTCACTTAATAAAACATGTAATGTGCTAATCTGTACTATCAGAGAACAAAAAAGGTATTTCTAAAATGTTTATTTCTACCTTTATCACTATTTTCCACAGTAAACATGTAAACTTTGGCTTATCTCTACTAATTAGGAATGTTCTTCTATTTATTCCCCCTATTCATATGTTATCCAACTTACAAAAATATTCCTAGCAGAAAAATTATGGATGATTTTAATAAAGTCAAAAATGATTACTCATGTGTTATCTAAGGGCATCATATCAAGTTATCTATGCCTTCCACTACTTTTTCTTTTTGGTGATAAAATACACATAATATAAAATCTATTATTTTAAGGATTTTTAAATATTCTTAAAACTTCAAAGACTTTAAAAGTATTTTAAGGGTTGGGGAGTTAGCTCAGTGGCGTAAGCGCCAGCCTGGCAGGCGCGAGGTTGTGAGTTCGATCCCTGGTACAAAAAATAAAAAAATAAAAAATAAATAAAAGTATTTCAAGTGTAATTAAGCTGGGAGTTTGGCTCAGTGCCTTAAGCGCCTACCCTGGCAGGCGCAAGCTTGTGAGTTCAATCCCCGGTGCCGCCAAAAAAAAAAAAAAACTATATCAAGTGTAATTAAATACATTCACAATGATATGTAACCTCCAACACTAATCATTTCCAGGATTTTCATTGCCTTTGAACTAAATTCTTAGACAATACCGAAATTGAGTTCGTAATACTTTTAATTTGCCTTTAAAAAAAACAAAAAATAAAGAAAGAATCTTTTAACTATTCCAGTTTGCATAATTAAAGGCAAACTTTTGGCAAATGAGAATAATAAATTTTCTGAAAGCTATAGCTTTAACTGATTAAAAAAAACTGAGGTTAATCCACATGTTTATCATTATGAAGTTGTAATATAAATTCAGCTAAATTGAATCATTATTATAACAAATTTTTATTTCAACAGAAGGTACATTTTTAGCTAGGTAGCTTGAAGATACTTTCCAAAATCTTCAAGTAGCCTAAATCCTTGGATTGATATAAAACAAGTATTGTATACCTACGTAATTTCTTGTGCTTTGGTTTTATGTTTTTGCTTTTGTTTTGTTTTGTTTTGCCTTTTTGATACAGGATCTCACTATACAGTTCAGACTGGCCTTGAACTCACTTTGTAGCCCAGGTTGGCCTTAAACTTGCAGTGCTCCTCCTGCCTCAGTCTCCCAAGTGATGGGATTACAGGCGTATGCCACCATGTCCAGCTACCTAGGTAATTTCTAAAATGAACTGAAACATTAATGATGCTATAATTTTAAACTTATATAATAATGCTTCTTACTTGTATATGCTACTAAAAAGCTATAGTTTTGGGTCATGTTAATGAAAGTGTTAATTTTTGTCATTTTAAGAAGGGTCAAACATGTATGGCTACAAAAAGCTATGTTATATGTGCTTAAAAGTTCTGCTAGTCAGCTAAACTATTAGAAAACAGTTCTGAAAGACCCCCCAACTTTTTTCTCCTGGGGAGAAATCAGTTACTTTGGCTATAAGTTATAATTAATGTGAGTAATTGAGACTATACCAGGAGCAATAGAGACAGAAAAGTACAGCTTGTTAAATGCATTTATTTTTCAAGGAAAATGGGTAGTAGTTTTGTTCTAAAGAAGGAGTTATTGGCTTTTTTGTTTCCTGACTTCTTTACACTCTTAGAACTTATTGAGGAATCTAAAAAAGCTTTTATTTTGCAAGGATTATAACTATTGATGTCTACCATATTGGAAATTAAGACTCATTTTAAATCCTTATTTGTTGGTTAATTTGAACGATTACTGTATTGCTTATTAACACAAATAATATCTTTGTGTTATGAAAATGGTTGTTCTTAAAGATCCCCTTAAGGAGAGTCACTGACCTAAAGTAAAATATATGTTGTTACAGAATATGAAAGTTGATAATGAAGTATCTGGAAATTGAATTTGTCTTGATTTTTAACAGTCAACTCTGTAAAGAAGCTATGAAACATTTACATTTTAGAAAATTTCATTTAATGTTGATAGGCTTATATCCTTGGGGTACTAATACCTTCATCTTCAATATGAAAGGCTATTAATCTATACCTTCTGTGTAATATGCCTAAATGGCAGAAATTCTGTGCCCTAGCAGACTAATTTTCTGTGCTCTACACTGACTTCATTATGTTCTGGATTTTCTAAAGAAAATAAAGAATAAAGATTCCTCCTCAGCCAGGCACATTGGCACATACCTAGAGTCCCAGAAACTAAGGAGAGCGAGGCAGAAGGATCACTTGAGCTCAGGAGTTCAAAGCCAGCCTGGGAAACATAGCCACACTCCATGTCAAAATGAAAAAAAAATCCTCCTCACTTATGAAATCGCTCAAGTGTTACCATCGATGTTCATCTTTGTTACTTTGGTTAAATAGGTAAGTAACACTGTTTCTCAGGCACCTAGGATTCCAACCTAATTAAGCTCTAGATATCTTCTGACAATTCTCTACATTGCATTCTCCTAATCAGATCCTATATACAGAAAAAACAAAACTTTCACAATACACTAAACACTTTACACTATCTTTGACATTTCCAAACATGCCTCAGTAAAACCAAAAAGATTTGTTCTTTTCCCTCATAAAAATTGAGGAGTTAGAATTAGGTTTGTTTGATGTGTTATTCTTTTAAGACTTGTATGGGAAAAGCTGTCAAATCAGAAGAAACACTTACCCTTTCCTAGGCTAAGTTTGTAATGGTAACATGCTACTTGATATAAATATTTCAAAAATTCTATGTTTTATGAGAAGTCCCTGGGGATATGTCAATGCCTTCATGTCCAATATATTTTACCCTCAGAAGAAATTTTGATCACAACTCTAAAGAAATAGTTATTATATGCCAGTAGAGCAATGTATATAACACTGGCCTGACATTATGAATTAAGACTAACAAACTAATAGCCATTATGTCTATTTTCTACAGGTAACTTCTGTTCTACTCTGATGTTCTCTCAAAAGCTCTACTGCAAGCTAGGATTTATGTCTTTAGTAAAGGACAGTTTCAACACTTCAAAAAATAAAATATTAAGCATAGGCATTTTTTCTTTTTTGGAAATGCCTTTAAAACACATTTTTATTAGTAGCTGGGCATAGTAGTGCATGCCTGTAATCCCAGAATATGGGAGGCTGAAGCAGGAGGATTGCCATGAGTTCAAGGCCAGCCTGGAATACACAGCAAATTTAAGACCAGCCTGAGCTACATAGTGAGAAGCTACCACAAAAAACAAACAAAAAATAATAATAGCAATAATAATTTAATTAATTATAGCTATTAGTGCCCATTACTTTTATAGAATAGTGGGTTTCAATGTGCATTTTCATATAGGTATATAATATTCACCCTCACTACCCTCCATGCCACTTTTCCCTCTTCTTCCCTTCCTCTTGTCTTAAAATAGTCTCTCTCCTATTTTCATGTCATCTTTTGGAGGCATCACATATTAAAGACAACATGCAATATTTGTGTTTTGAAGCCTGGCTTATTTTGCTTAACATTATGATTTTCAGTTCCATCCATTTTCCTGGAAAGGACATAATTTTGCTCATTACAGCTGAAGAATATTCCACTGTGGATATATATCACATTTTCTTTTATCCATTTACCTATTGATGTGCACACCTCAGTTCATTCCTGTCTTGGCTGTAGTGAATTCTGCCACAATAAACATGGGTATGCAGGCAGAGACTTTTAAAATGAGATCTCTCAAACTTTCAGGCCATCTTTAGACTGAGTCAGTATATGTAGGACACTTTTTATTTCATAGTAGTAGGATCTCCAGCACTGTTAAGGAACAAAATACATGACTTGATGGTAGAAAGTTTATTTGATTATGCTATTGTTCATATTTTTGTTTTTGTGTTGCTGGGGATCTACTTCATGGCCTTATGCTTGCTCAGCAAGGGTTTTATGACTAATTTACTCCCTTGGCCCTGTTTACTTGTTTGTTTTTGTTTTGTTGAGGCAGAGTCTCACTTGTTGCATAGGCCTAATTCAGGACTTTATGCTTGCTCAGCAAGGGTTCTATCACTAATCTACTCCCTTAGCCCTGTTTTTTGTTTGTTTTTTGAGGCAGAGTTTTACTTGCCTAGGCTGGTCTCAAAACTGTGGGCTCAAAGAGCTTTATTCAGCTTCTTGAGTAGCTGGGACCATAGGCCTTAGCCACTACACCTGAGCTGAAGGTTCTATTTTCTTTCTTCTTAAATTACCAATAAAATTAAACATTTAATGTTTTATTCTCACCAACTTTCAAAATTAAAACATTTTAAGAAAATCTATCAACAGAGATCTTTATATAGATGTATTAAGAATCTGTCTTCCTCTTACCAAGACAGAATTATACAAATATCTTTTAAAATAAGGTAATAAGCACTTAAATGTCATCACTTCCTAATTATTTTATCACATTTTATTACTATCTGTGTTGTGCAGCTAATTTTTATCTATTATATCATTATGGAGGCTGGGGATGTAGTTCAGCAGCACAGCATCTGCCTGGCAAGCATGAAGCCCAGAGTTCAAGTCCCATTACCAAAAAAAAAAAAAAAAAAAAAAAGTCATTACAGTAAGTCCCCAATTTAAGAACATTCGAGCCGTGAACTTTCATAGATACCAATGAACCTCGCATTAAAAACATTTGTGGATGTGAATGAATCACAGAAGTAGTTCATGTGTCTGTCAGATACTGTCACAGTTATATTGCTGTGTACTGACTCTATACTGTGAAAGTGTACAGTAGTACCGTGCTCAATCAGAGCCCAGCATGTCCGGAAGCAAGTGGTGATGTAGAGGGGACTGCACAGAAGTGCAAAGCAATATGCATTGTATATTTGTGTCAAAGGTGTACAAGACTCACTTTGTCCGACTTATAAGTAAATCCAACTTAATGAATGTTCTCCCAGAATGGAGCTGGTTCATAAGCTGGGAACTTACTACACGGAAGAAATATCATAATCATTGTCCAGCTACAATTCTCAACTCTAGTGGCATTTATTTATTGGATTAAAATAGGGAATATTTATACAAGAAAATGAATAAACACTTGTTAGGTGTAGTAGAATGAGACTGTAATCCCAACTGCTGGGGAAGGTGAGACAGGATAACCAAAAGTTTAAGATCAACCTCAGTAGCCTAGCAAGACTCCACTGCAAAATAAAACATGGTTAGGGAGGTAGCTCAATGGTGCACCACTTGCCTAGCTTATGTGTACTTGCCCCAGCCTATGTGAGGCCCAAGAATCAATCCTTAATACTGCAAAAAAAGAAAAAAATTGACATTACAAATCAAGGCTCTTTGCCACACACATAAGTCCTTTAATGTTTTCTAAAATATCATTTAGATATATGACAACATTCATATCCTTTCACGCAGCAATTTACCCTCTAGGAATGAATCCTAAGGAAATAAATTTGAATATGGAAAAGTTACAGTTCATGTTACTGCACAATACAGTAATACGTGTGGCTTTTTTTTGTTTTTGTTTTTTGTTTTTTTTGTAACGGGAATCAAACTCAAGACCTTGTGCTTGCCAGGCAGGCACTTATGTCACTGAGCTATATCCCCAGCCTCAATAATATGCTTTTTTAAAAAAAGCAATTTAAAAGCTGAGCATGGTAGCATGTGCCTATAGTCCCATATACTCAGGCTGAGGTGGGAAGATTGTAACTTTGAGTACATGCTGGGCAACTTAACAAGGAAAAAAATAAAAATCAAAAAAACCTTAAATGTCATAAAATTGGGTATACTGTTTGAAATATTTAATATTATGAGAAAAGGAGGAAATGCTCAGGATATAATCCAAATGACTGTAAAACAATAATACAAGAAAACTGTATGTAACAACTGTGATTTTGTTTTTTAAAAATATGATTAAAAGCCGGGCGTGGTGGTGCACGCCTTTAATCCCAGCACTCTGGAGGCTGAGGTAGGTGGAGTGTTGTGAGTTCAAGGCTGGTCTGGGCTACAACGTGAGCGCAGGGCCGGCCTGAACTACATAGTGAGACCCTGTCTCAAAAAACTAGAGCTGGGAGTTTGGCTCAGTGGCTTAAGTGCCTGCTTGGCAGGCACGAGGTTGTGAGTTCGATCCCTGGTGCCAATAAATAAATAAATAAAAAGTAAAAATATGGTTACATAGAAAAAAGTCTGGCAAATAAAAGTTATTTTATTAAAATAACAACAAAGCAGGAATCTGAGGTAGGAAGATCACAAATTCAAGGCCAGGCTGGCCTATAGGACAAAACAAAAAACAAAGCAAAAAAAGGCAGTAAAGAGCCATTTCTGGTTTAACAGTCTCTAATATCCGGAACTTGAACTCTCAAATTTCCTTCCATCAAAGTTCCAATTTTCCCAGTATGCACACCCACGTTTTCTCATTTTCTCTAGTTAACACTGAAAGAAGTCCTCCTAGTTAATGTAAACCATTCCAACATGGACTAAATGGGACCCATTTTTAAAAATTTATTGCTTTTTTAAATTTTTGGAGCCCATTTCTTCCCATTTATCAGAGATTCTCTAAAGTAGATCCTCTAGCCGGGCATGGAGGCACACGCCTTTAATCCCAGCACTTGGGAGGCTGAGGTAAGAGGAGCATTGTGAGTTCAAGACCAACTTGGACTACAACACAGGCACAAGGCCGGCTTGAGTGGCATAGTGCGACCCTGCCTCAAAAAACTACAGCTGGGAGTTTGGCTCAGTGGCCTAAGTGCCTGTCTGGCAGGTGCAAGGTTGTGAGTTCGATCCCTGGTGCCACAAAATATAAATTAATTAATTAAATAAATAAATTAGATCCTCTACCCTCAAAATAGTACACATGCCAAAATGCAGTTTGATCCCCTTCCTTACTCAGAAGCAGAAAGCATCTGACTTATGTATCTTTCCTGGAACTTAAATTCATTCAGTAAATGATGTCTATTGAAGCCGTCTATCTTCACCCCATCTTTTTTCTAAAATATGTAAGTTTCATGAGCTCAAAATTACAAAATACGAGACTATTCTGTACATTCCTTTTCCCTAAGTAAACTATGAACTTCTCCAGTGTATGAGCCATATATTACTTCTGGGTACTTGAATTGTTTCTAATTATTAACAAATAGATGGTGACCTGATTCTTGTTCTCAATGTAATGATAAATTCTTTACTATTGCCTAAGATACTAGTGGCATATCGTAATAGTACTAAAGATAAGAATCTGATAAAGCCTACCCACTGAAATTTATTATCCTTGGCCAAAACATTATTATGCATAAGATCCTTTTATATTTTTATGTTTGAAATTTTTTGAATATTTTCTTTTTTCACTCTATATTTATTTTACTTTTTTATTATTATTATTTTTTGCGGCACCGGGGGTCAAACTCACAGCCTCATGCCTGCCAGACAGGCACTTATGCCACTGAGCCAAACTCCCAGTCCTAGTTTTTTGAGGCAGGGTTGCAATATGTAGCTCAGGCTGGCCTTGCACTTGCGTTGTAGCCCAAGGTGGCCTAGAACTCACAACGTTCCTCCTACCTCAACCTCCTGAGGATTAAAGTCGTGCACCACCACACCCGGCTCACTCTATTTTTAATAAGATTTCCATTTTTACTGAAATTTAGTACTAGTGTTATTGAAAACAAGGGCTATGAATTTTTTTGCTTTTTGTACTCAGGTATGTCTATTACTGGCAATCCAGCTAGTTTGCCTAAATAAAAAAATGTTTTTTGAATTGCTATCAATTTCCTTTGGAAAGTTAGCTGTTCACTCCTAACGGGAAAAAAAGAGACAGAGATGATAAGATGATACCCCTTCTGCTCAATGCTCAGTCTTCTTAATAGCTTGGTCTTATACTAGGTTTCAAGAAAAAAAAAAATTCACGAAAGCATACTATAGGACAAGAACAAAGGAGAAAAGAAGAGTTCTAGTTAATCTAGTTAATCACATAAAACAGGAGATTTGAATAATTCTAACCAGAAAGGGCAGTTTTGTTGGATTTACTCTGGTTCCTACAAACAACCCTATGATTGAAATGGATGATTTGAAACTTATTATCCCACCTTCTCAGAAAAACCCAACCAATTCTGAAACAGAGGCAGAGTCTCATATCATATTCTCTGCCTTCTAGTAGAAGAGTCAGTTGAGATGACCTTAAAAAGGTTTCAGAACTACCTCAGATGCCCACTGGAGTAGCTTTCATGTACTTGTTCTTTAGAAGGCTCATATTGCCCTTTTGTTGGATTCTTTCTTTCTGACCTCTGAATGCTCAAAGTTGATTCATTCTTCTTGATCTAGTCCAATGCTATCTAATCCAAAAATCCATTTTAATTATTCCAACCAAAAGCTATGTCCCTCCTATTCTGAACTTTCATAAGCTTTTATCCACAATGTTCCGAAGGCATACTCAGAGACAATAATCAATATAAACTTGATGAACACAATTGCCCTCTCTTATCCCTATTATTAATTCTAAAACAATAAAAATATACCAAATACTTGCAATTCCCCTGTGGTTAGCACATTCATTTTTCAAACAACTACTAAGTTTTCTGTTTTGCTGAGTTATTAGTATATTAAAATTTTCAGTCCATTAATTTATCCATTGTCTTTTCTAAATATAATTATCTGTTGTAAATGAGAACCAGAAAAGGTTGACAAATAAAATCACAAACTTGTATTTTAACAAAAAACAACAATTCTCCAACTGACCTATCAGGAGGTAGGGAAAACTAGACTTACTTAAATTTTACTTCCTCTTATTTTCTCTGCTTATTCAGGACTGAGAAGAAAAAAACAGGGAATAGAGCTGAAAAGACAACTGTCAAAAGAGAGAAGAAAAGGAAATAGAATAATTCACAAAATAAATAAAAGTAATCTCTGATAATGGCAAATTAACTAAAAGTATAAATGTATACTGCTATTGACTCAAAAGTAAAATGTAATACCGCATCCTTTAATAACCTTTGACTATACTATTTAGAAAAAAGTACAGACTACAATCAGCTAGATTAAACCTGACCATATATTCTATTATATTACCAACATATCCAGTCATTTGTGAAGCCCAGAAAGAATAAAATGCACTCTTAGGGCTGGGTTTCAACCTTGAAGTGCTGAGAGCTACTTCATCATCCAGTATGGGGATAAATAAATGAATGCACATGTGAACCTAATGCTTCGTTGTGTGGAAAGCTCAGTATAAATGCATCATTGTAAATCACTCAGATGCCCTTTTATTTTAACATACACAAATCAAGCATAGTTCCTTGTGATTCCTAAAATTATATCTGAAATACTATTTAATATTTTTCCTCCCATTCATATTGAAAGCTTAGAATACAAAGGTTTTCCTCTCTCCTTGTAGTCACTGACAACACGCAGGAAACTCTTATGACTGTACTAACTTACACACACATTTTAAGTACTGTAAGTACCCTAAAAAGCAGAAAAGACTACTCATTAGATTCCTTCTTAAAAATTAGAGTGGCTTTATAGCTTTAGTATTAGCATTAGTCTAATTTAATTATAAAGTTCTGTTAATTTTTCCTTTGACATTGCTTTACACCAATCGTAAGTTAAAAGTACTATCACTTTTCTACATGTTAGATGACATTATTTTACATACTAAATAATCACAATCTATTGTTAATGCTGCTTCCCAGAACTATATATAACTAGTAAGATATAATTAAAAATATTATTTATGTACAGATGCAATAAAAAATATTACTTTCCCAAAACTACAATTGTTGTATAATCTAGGTTGGTTTATTTGGTTGGTTGGTTTTGGCCAAGATTAAATATATGATAGGTAAGAAACGACCGCTTGCAGTTGTTTGCTTCAAAGGTTCCTAATTTTATTCAGAATTTAGTTTAAATTAAATATTTAAAATTGAAGCCATTCTGTGTTGCAAACACAGCTAAAATGAGGAGCAAGCAGCAGTGACCAGATTTTAAATGCAGGTAGATCAATAAAAAAGAAAAAAAAAATCACCAAGCACAGGCTCCATGTGTGAGTGGAATGGTTTATAATAGCTTGCAAATGACTATGTGCTTGCTGTAACCAGCTGTTCTTAAATTATGAATATGCAACCAATTCATGTTAAAGCCAAATCCCAGCACTATTTCTACAGAGAAATCCCAGTAGTTTTGCTTGTTCTACATGTAAGCTCTGTTAAGGATACAAATAGCAGTAAGCTTCCGAACAAATAGGACCAAACTATTGGCATTTCATGCACTAGGTCCATTATCACAGCAGGGAATGTCAATCATTGGTACATTCCTATAACAGCTCAGGCAATATGACAATGATCTGGTAGGGAAAAAAAACCCAAAATCTCTGCAGTATACACAAAGTCCTTCTGACAACCTAAAGCTTTCTTACTGTAGCCAATCAGATTGTCAGACCTGACCTACTCGAAGACTTGCACCAAGCTTGAAACATTTAAAAACATCAATCATAAAAACAAAGACAGGACATTGAATTATACAGTATTAACCTCCAGGGTTTGCATACAAAGACCTTAGATTTATTTATGTCCCAGCGAGTTAAGAGCTTCAGTACACCGTTCTTTACACCAAACTGACTGCCAATTTGATGAACCTCTCTACCCTCAGCAGGAGTGCACCGTCTTTGATTAATGAGTGCATGTTTGTGGAAAAATGTTAAGAGGAGAAAACAGAAAAAAACCACACAATTATGTCTACACATAGCTGAAGTACTAATACAATAATTGTTTTCAAACCAAATATTCCTTTTTCTTATATATATTTGTATGCATGTGAACAAATAAAATAAGCATAGGTTCTTTTATCTATATATTACATTCACTATTATGGTGGCACTACTCAAATCTTTTTTATTTGAGTGAAAGGAATTCAGAAGCTAAGATACAAATCAAGTTTTATAAATTATGAAAATTATTTAAAAGCATTTTATTCTTAAAAACAAATTATATAGCAAAAATTCAAACATGTAAGATAAAAATATTTTCACTTCATATTCTTGTAAGTCTACTAATTTTAAAAGTTCAGTATTTAACTTATAAATATCTAGACTATTAAATATTTTACATCAAAAATTCTGACTTGCCACAAATCAAATAGCACTTAAAACAGATTTAAAAATCATGTAAACTCATTTAATTTCCCCACTTTCAACAGATTCTGCCAATATTTTATAACTCCATCCACAGCTGTAAATGAATTAAATGTATTTATTACACATGATTTCAAAGTTCATGTTCAAGAGAGAAGTTTATGAATCAAAGTATAAACTTTGTATAACTTGTCTGTTCAGAATTACCTTCCTTTAAAAACTCAATGCTGAAAATTTCCACTTAAATTGTAGGATGCTTATGAGCACTATAACATCTCTATCATAAACTAAGAATTGAGATTCCTTTAAATATAGCTTATATTTAATATACAATTCAATTTACCACATTTGGCTTATATGGTTATCTGCCTTGATGCAAATATTAAATGAGTAAATACATTTCTTAAAAATGAGTCGTAGTCTAAGGTAACCAAACAATTTTCTTTTTAAGGAGTTGTATGGCTATTCACAAAAAAGTTTGAGAAAGCATATTGCCTGAACATAAGTCTGAGTTTTAGTTTCAGTAATATATGACCTACTTAAAAGGAAAGTGTCTTCATAAACATAATTTTAAGATATAATAATTCTGGAATCACTCAGAGATATGTGTTAAATATTTTTTTATATTGTACAGAAAGTCCTTTTAATAGGAATTGCCTCAGCAAATTATATGTTCTAACCATCAGTTTCACATTTTAAGAATTTCTTTAAAAAGTAAACTCATTTAAATGTTTAAATTTTATGCTCTTTGAAGAACTGTTAAATATCTAATTACTTAGTGATTTAAAAATATTAATTAACATAGGGACTAGAAAAAGACTCAATATAGTAATAAACTACAGTAAGGTATCATCAGGTTTCTCATCATCCTAAAGTTCTTTATATAATTTTTAAAAAATGTTTTTGTCTTTTGGAATTGTTACTCTACATTCTTTCTCTTTGCTCCTTCCTATCTTCCCTATCAGCAACAAAACCATGCAAATAATTAAGAGAAAGCACAAAACACTTAGGCATAGGCACCCGTGGGATGATGCCATTTCAGTACCACAGTATGATAGTTAAAAACGATCAATAATAGTTACAAAAATAAAATACAAACTTAACGTTTAAAATTATTAAAGGCAACTAGCATAATAATTTAGAGTTTGCGTGAGTTTTTAAATAACATTTTGACCTTGTTATAAAAAAAACTGCCTATTTTTCCCATAGTTATTTTTTTCTTCTGATTATCTCCTACAACAAAAGTTTAAAGAAACACTAAATCAAATGAGGCAACATTTAATAAATGAAGCACAATATTTTAAAGATTTTATGGTATAAAATATTTAAATTTATGTCATCACAAACTTCTTAGAATATCCAACTAGGTAATCTGATTAACCCCTTTGAAAATCAAGTATATTAATCATTAAATCTTAATGACATAATTTTATTTAGGGTCAAAATTATATCACTTTGAGCAAAATCATATTCTTTCTTTGGTAGTTTTAACTAGGATTAATTTCAAAAACTCAGAAACTACAATTTAAAATGTTTCATTGAGAAATCTTGAAACTTACAGGTGATCAAGTTCTAGCATATACTTTCACTAATTCAAGGAGGTAAGAGAGAAATCAGTGAACTTTCCTGCAACTGTAATATCCTACATCTTGTGTAGTAACACAAAAGTAGCAACAAAGACATTAACAATTGCAGTTCAAGCTGGGAGTGACTGTTCTGTTTCAATTCAATGACACCACTAATGGCTTCTTAGCAGCTCCATGAAATCAACCAGCTGTCAAGTTGATGCATCAGAAGGAACAGTTATGCACTCCCATAAGAAAAAGCAACACATCAGGATGTTTGGCAAAACATCTGCTCCTTTACACTGCAGTTCTATAATAAACATGCAAACAAAGAAATGGGAGAAAGGGCAACAGAATTAAAATTCCAAGGTTTCCATTACAGTCTTACAGGGATTTTAAAAGGATGACATATTAAAAAATTTTTTCTACAAAGTTGAACACTTATGTTTTCTTCAAAAATGCTAAACGTAATTAAAAACTCAGATTCTTCTAGAAAGGTAGGAACTACATTTTTAAAATTCAGAGTAAACTGTATTCATCAAGTAAAAGCAGTATCATGTTATATACAAACCCAAAAACTAAAATATATCCTTCTTTCATTTCAATGTCAACAATATTGTAACAAATGCATTTTCAAGATTGAAGGGCCCAAAAATATTTTCACCAGTGCTTGAAAGAGTAAATGTTGCTATAATTCCTTACTAATTTAACATATTACAACAGTAAAAGTACTATTATCTAGATTTTAGAATACATACTTATTCCTATTTCTCTTTATAATGGACACAACAGTATTAAATTCTCATAATTTCCTGTTTTTAAAGCATACAATCTCATTCCCTGAAAAAGACTCAGAAACTTAAAATAATCTTACCTTCAACCACTTGTTTCAAATATTTGTAAAAATCTTATTTTACTAACTCAAATATATAAGTGCCTTAATGTTCTAAATTATTGACTATGCAGCACAGTGACAATAATATGTACAGTATTTACAATAGGTGTGAAACATCAAATGTACTTAACTACCATTTTCTTAAACTGCTTATCCTCTGTTGCTTGCCATTTATAATCTGTCAAATCTTCTAGTCCTTTGTTGCATGTATAATTTAGAACCATCTGTTCTATGTGCTTTTAACTATTTAAACATTTTTCACCTACCTACAATTCACATAAATGGCAGACATTCAATTCAGTCAAGCTTTCAATACAGCATTTTACATAAAGCAAATTTCTGGGTAAATAGCAGATAACACCAAAAAAGATTGCTACAGAAATTATAAACATACCCTTTACAAGGTAAGTTTTTACATGTTAGACAAACCTTTTCAATGTATTAAGAATGGTTTCTATTAGTTTTTTTTTTTTTTTTTTTTTTGGTTAATTGCAGTCAATGTTTTTCCTGCACCCAGAAGACAAAGAGAATGCAAATTAAATACAATTTCATGTCCCTGTTAGAAGAGATGTAAATATGCTGACTGAAAATGACTACGGGAGACAGAATTCCACTTTCCCATTCAATTTACAGTGTCTCTTATTTATATACTAGTCAGTGAGTGTATCATTAAGTTTGGTCATGTGACCAGCCCAACTTTTGTGAGATGAAAAACTATTTTACACAGCAAATTAAAACAACACTAGTTTTTATTGCATATTTTTCATAATGGCTGACAGTTTATAGCTAAAGATTATAAATTATCTTTTAAAGTAAATCTCCCTTTTATACACTCAGCTACATTTTGCCAATTATTTAATAGCATCTGCTACTAAAATTTTGAAGTATTTAGTACCTTGAGGTATTTCCAGTAGTTCTATCTTTCAAGATGTAAATGAGCATACAAAAATACACCGTTTAATTACAAAAGGGGTGCTAAGCAATCTAAGTAATGTATATGTAAATATTAACGAGGTTCATTAAAGAAAAACTCATAGGACAGCAAACAGGAAAGGGAATATGCTGATTACAAATTTATTTTAAATCTTTAAAAAATAATGATATACAAAATCTAGGTGAATAGCAAATGATATAATAAAAGTTTATATCAATTTTTGCACATAATCTTCCACCTGTTACCAAACATAAAATGTGCAGATTTTGCCTGTTCATTTGAGAGCAAAACAAAAATACGCCACAAAACTAAGCATTAAGTTGTAAGTTTCACGATCCTTTAAAACGGGGAAATCGAGCAGAAATACTACTTGTGGAAAAATTTCTCGATAGTTTAATGACGTCACTGGGCCCCCTGAACATTTTCTAAACTTCGAGCCTTATTCATAAACGCTTTCTGGCGTTCTAAGGCTTCTTTCCCTTCCTAAAAAATAAAAAAGGGAGTCTTGGGAATAAAAATTGCCCAAGATGGCGAAACGCTTGTTGTTTAGAGGGCACGGGAAAAAATGGAGGATATTGTAATATACACAAAGGGATAAATTTGAACAACTCGGCCAAGGACTGCAGCTGCTTCTCTCTTTATAAGGAAGCAAAACACAAAAGATAAATACAGAGGGAGAGAGAAAAGAAGAGAAAATCTCCCCAACGGCAGGGCCAGCTCTAACTCCTCAAAACACTTCCTTTTCCAAATCTCAATTCTGGGGTTCGTGGAATTACTTTAAGGGGCGGGGAGCCGAGAAAGCAAAAGGGGGAGGGGAGGGACAAGATTAAAAGAGGGAACCAGAAGAGTTGAGAGCTGGCAGCCGTTCTGGGGAACTGCTAGATGAGACCTTACTGTAGTAGGAAAAGCAAAGCTTCTCACACCTCCTGCGTTCTAACAGACCTTCCCAGGTACCTAGATCTTTCCCCAGTCCCACCTGCCCTACCCCCACCTCCGCTCATTTTCGTAAACTCCAGATCCTCAAGCTACACATGGCGAGAAAAAGAGGCCCGAATGGGGGGAGGGGGACACGCAGTTAAGCCGTTCTAGAGGGAAGAGGGGGCGGAGGCAAACAGTGTACAGCAGTAGGCGGACGGGGTGGGGGTGGGGATGAGGGGTAATCTCGAAACTACCCCGGCGAGGAGTGGGGCAGGCAGCGCATATTCCGGGGTAGGAACGGCGACGGCAGCGCTGCCAGGGGTTGTTGTTAAGAAGCAGAACCGGTGGCGGAGACCTGAGCGCCGGGAGCTCGAAGGGAGGACAGCGCCGCAAAGCCCAGCGGCCGAGGAGGGCGGCCCGCACAAAGGAGGCGGACGCACGGCGGCTGCCCGGTCGGGGTGCGGGCCGCGGCCCTGCTAGACCGAAGTCCCGCACCGGCAGCTAGGCAAAGTTTACATCCTCCTGAGACCGCACCCCCCACTTCCCACGTAGGACCGCATCTCTCCGCGTCCTCCTCCCCCAAACTCCACTCGGGACCCTGAGGGCCACCCCTGCCTTCAGCCAGCACAACAAAGAGACACCGACCGGCGAGGGTAAACAGCGGCGGCAGGGCGAGCTGGGCGAGCGCCTCTGAGAGCAACTCCGGAGTCCCTGCTCGCGGCAGCGTAGTTTCTCCTTTTTTTTTTTCCTACTGGCTTCATAACATTTGGAATTTTTCATCGTCACCCACTCCCCTCACACCCAAGGATTTTAAACTCACCTTTACTTTGGAACTGAGAGTTGCGGTAGATGGGATTTTTGCTTTCCCCAGATGGTTGAAGGTTAAGATTTTTGGACTTCCCACCACCTCCTTATTTCTATTATAATTTCTGCAAGAAAAGTATAAAGAGAGTTGGAGTGGAGGTGAAATCTGTGATCGGGAAAGCCCTTGACTCCCTTCTCCGTCTTCCGCTCCCTCTCTCTCTCTCCCTCTCTCTCTCTGATTAGTTCCTATCCAGCAGCAGATTGAAGCAGGAGATGATTCTTCTCAAGGTTTGTTCAGCAGCTTCACTTCTAGGCGAAGGCTTCATGAACTAAGTGACGTCAACCAACAAGGCTTCTCTCTCTCTCCTCTCTCTAACAATGAAAGTTGCTGTTAACAAGGGAAAAAAGAGAGAGAATTGTTTATACCATTTCAGTTCCAATAATAAATGACCTATCAGATCCTAAAGAAGCCAAGGGAGGGGGTTGCTTCTTCCTTCCAAGAATACTGTAGCTTTGAGTTTGCACCGTTCCTTGTCCCAGGAAAAAGTTAAGAAACTTAAATGTTTTATTTTGCTTTTAAAATAGGACAGAAAACAGGGTTGAAAACTTAATTGTTCAAAAACATAAAGTGACTAATGGCCACCTTTGGTTAACCATTTCCACTTAAACTTTTTATGTTTGCAAACTCAATTCTATTGCAGTCTACAAACCAGCTAAATGAATATGCCAAGAATTTGTGGATGTTACGGACTAAAAAACAGGTCATAAGATGGTCCCATGGTAAAATGCTATTGCTTTCCCATGGACAAATTAAACTGGCTGTAATGTTTATGCACTGAGGTAAAATAAAACCGAAATAAAGGACGTTAAAATACCAAATCAGTTTAAAGTTACATTTATAAACTAAGCAGTAATGTCGATCATTTTGTTTTCCAGTTTGTGAGAGGTTTAAAAAAAAGGATAGCCAATTGTAGGAACTGAAGAGGTTTTTTTTTAAATCAAATTGAGTAAAACTGGTAGCCCATTAATTCCATCTTTAAACTATACACGCGGTATGTATTTGAGCCCGAGTCTCTTACAACTTTTTTTAACCTTCCACTCTCCCCTCTAATTCCCATATCCTGCAACCAATCAAAGTTAAACGAAGGTAGAATGTACCCTATTCCCATCTATATCCCAGTCCTATTTTCGAAAAATAAATAAATAAAAAAAACTTAACCTTGGTAACAGTATTATTCACGAAGACATGCAACTTTTAAAATTTCATTTTAGTTTTTTTCCTTAAGAACACATTAACATTTCAAAGTTCATATAAATTACATAATGCATAATTTTCAGGATGAAGAGCAAGTGAAAATTAAGCTATAGGAGAATAATTTGACCATTTTATATTTATACATACATATGTGGGTAAATGTATCTTAAAAGATGCTATTGTTTTGTTTCCTCCTCAACCACTGGCTGTGATTTTAATTGTGCTGGAGGATCTTCATTAGTATTAACACATGGGGAGATTTCACAAAGCTGCTTCATTAGGAAAAAAAAAAAAGCTGGCAGACTAGGTCTTTTTGCATGCACTGAGAATGTCAGCCTTACCTCGGTCATTTGTAACATAATAAGTGCAAGTACAATGATTGCAATGCAGGAGCACTGGGGGAAGGGCAGAAATACTGCTTGTCTAGTAGGAATAACTGAAAAGAAGGCTGCTCATTACATAGTAAAATGTATGCTAAAAATTAGTGAAGATGATGTCTCAGGAGACTGATGCTAAATAAATTAATGTGCTGATATGTTTTTAATTATTATTTTTGTAGTAGTTTATTTCATTCTCAGGATTCACATTGAGCAGCAAAGCTGTGCTAGCATTTATTGATTTTTTTTCCCTGCCACTTTCCCGGAATACAGATTTTAATCATTTCACTACACCACACTCAGTAATTTCATTAAAAACTGAAATCTTCTATCCCCAGAAAAGCATTTAATTTCAACGACATACAATTTCTCTTTTAGCAGCAAACTGTCTCTACAGTAAAAGCTGGCCCAAGGTTCAAATGCATAATTTAATCCTGAGTTTTCCATGCTCTGCATTCCTTTCAAGCTATAATTTGAGTAACTACCTAATAACTGTAATAAGGATAATAATTTCCTTATAATATATTATTAACTCATATTTAATTAACTCAGAGGCCAAGCTCCATACATGTATGACTGGGTCAACAGTTCTACAATCTCAAAATTTACTAATAATGTTCCAGAAGAAAAATAGATTAAAATGTAAGTATAAATGCTACCACTTAGACTTTCATCCCAAATCATACACATCTATTATTCTATAATTTAGTCATTAACTCGAGATTTTTAAATTTTTGGAAATAATGTAATTCAGTAATATTTCTGTACATAAAATGTTATGATACTGATATTTTAACCTTTATTACACTCCCCAATCATTAGCATTACTGTTGATACTTAATTTTGAGACAATAGGAAAAGGTCTAATTTCAAACTGTCTTAATTTTCATAAAGAATTTTCTTCAAACACATTTCTCTTGAAATAATAAGGGGCACACTATAATGTTAAAAACTAAGAATATATCTTCTCCTTAAATATTGTTTAAATATTTCATACAAACACACTTCAATTTTTTTGTTCCAGTAATATTTTTTAAAATATTGAGTTTATAGATGACACATTGATTCCCCAATTGATATGATTTAAAAGTGTGTGTAATTTACATTGTCCAGTTTGTTTTTATTTTTTATTTTTTTGTGATCCTGGGAATTGAACCCAGGGATACTCTACCACTGAGCTATAGCCCAGCCCTTTTTATTTTTTTATCTTAAGACAGGGTCTTGCCAAATTGCTCTTGTTGGCCTTGAACTACAATCCTCTGGGCTCAACCTCTGAAGTAACTGGGATTCTGTGCCAGGCACAACTGCCCACTTTTAAAGGGGGAAAAAAAATCTGTGGGGACATTTTTTTCAATACAAGTTGTGACTTCAAATTGTGGAAATATGCCTAATAAACATGAAAAAAAGTACATACATAATGAAACTGATTTGCTACTATATAAAAACTGATTCCTTGGGTGATTTTAGAACCAAATTTTTACAAGATTATATGTAATTTTTAAATTGAAGCACCCTACACTGGTTTTCTTTTCTTTGACTGTAGGATGGAATGGCATAGCAAAATAAAGCCTGACCATCATAAAAAGTTGGAACAAAGTATAAAAGTGATGACAGTAAAGAATTTGATTTTAACATACTTTTTACAACATTAAAAAACCAAAATAGCATCAAGGGCTCTTTGTATAGTTTGGGAAATGTTTTTGTGACATTCTCAAAGATGAAAAGAAATCAGATGAAAATCAATCATTAACAAAATAGTTGGTAAATTTAAAATGCACATAAATATCTAAAATTCATGAGAATTTTTATTTTAATAATGTTTAATTTTATATTAAAATATAGCTTTAATATAATTTGGTGTTACCTGGTAATTCAAATACATTAATTATGCAACTTGGTCTACACTTTTAAACTGATTTTTTTAAATCGTATACTAAAAATTTTAAACTAGACTACTTCAAGTATTTAATACCCTCTTACTAAGAACTAGTGCTTAAACTGTTTTTTAACATTATTTCTTCCCTTTTTTAATGTCACACTTGATCATTTCAGAGATTAAAACATAATCAGAGTTGAGAAAAAATAAAATAATTACTATAGTTATAAAGTAAATGGCTAACATAGTATTTGTTTACTATTCAAGATATCTAAATGAGTAATTAATCACGTACACTATTGCAAAAGAATTTAATGATTAAGTAGATCTTTTCTAATTTTGATATTCTGAAATTCTATATATTTGAAATATACCTAGCTCACATATACTATATATGCTATCACTTTTTGTTGCACTTTCATCTGTGAAGCAACATCTAATTTCAGGACCAAAGTAGACAACAGAAATGGATAGATAATCTAATTTACTACTATGGGTATTATCAATGGTTCCTCAAAGAGTAAGGAACTACTATATAAAGAAGAAAGTCTCAGAAGGTCAACTGCAAAGAAGTACAAACAGAAGATCTCAACAGTATTAATAAGTTGGCCACTGTCATACCGTGTTTCAGTTTCAGTCACTACAGACTAATGAAGCTTTATTTGTTTTCATTCACTGAATAAATACTTGGGTGCCTGCTATATGCTATATACTGCTAAAGCCTGGAAAAAAAACATGGAGAAACTCATTTTTTGGTTGATGTTGAAAGTGAAATTTCTAAGAGATTAGAGATTGATATAAACCACATTATAAGGATATAAAAGAGATTTGTAAAAATAAAGATAGTCAATTAATTCTGACTGGGAGACTATAAAAGTGATGTAACTTGAACTGCATCTCAATACTAAGAGCTTACCAGGCAATGAAAACAGGGATTTGGGGGGCGGGGGGGAGAACCACAAATATAAATTAAGAGAAATAAGCCGTAAGTATAAATATACAAAGCTACTAGGTCTTGTGTCCTATCCACTAGTGAGAAATTCAGTATGAACATTCAGTGTGAGGGAAAAAGGGGTAACAGGGATGTCATGACAAGGATGAAGCCATAAAAGGAGGCTGGGATGAAAGAGTGAATGCCCTGATGTACCATGGGATAGTAGTTGAATTTATACTGAGAGGCAACAAAAGTTAGCAAAAGAGTAACATCATCAATCTAGATTTGAAGGAACAATAACTACATAGGCAGTGCAAATGATAGTCTGTAGTATGAAGAGATTATTTAACAGTCCATGAGAAAGACAGTAAAAGACAGTTGGCTGTGGAGAGTAAGAGCCAGATATTCTGATGTAAAATTTCAATTTGGTGATTAGCTGTAAACATTTGAGAGGAACAAATGAAGGACTAACGGGGTTTCTAATTTAGGAAACTGAGTTAATGCTGGAGTTATTAACTAAGGTCCAGAATACATAAGGAAAAACAAATCATAAGGTAGACTGGAATTAGAATTTCATACTATGTTTTATAGGACTTTTTAAGAAATGTAATTAAAACTCTTAAAGTGTATATACCCAGGCCCAGTATTTCTCATCTGCCCTCCCTTTCTCTCCCCACCCCTGAAATATCTGTTTTTAATAACACTGCCACATGCACAAATTGGCTATAAAATTCATTTGGAAACTAAAATATGAAAAACACATGAAAACCTTGAAAAAGAAGAATTGGAGGGGAATATCAGACATTAAATTGTTATAAAACCCTTATAATTTAATTGCTAACAACTGACATGAAGGCAAGGCCAATAAAGCACAACAAAAAAATTGAGGAATTGACTCCTGTGGACATAGAAATTTATTATAGGTAAAAGGTATATCCCAAAGCAGTGAGAAAAAGTCTTTTATACTGTACCAGAAGAGTTCAAGATCAAGTATTTAATATAAAAAATACACCATGTAAGTAATAGAATTAGGGAGTTCCTCAATAATTAATAGAGGCAACTTTCCTAGCAACAGTCAAAATCAGATACAATAAAGTAAACAGTAAATCCCATTACATAAAATACAAACCTTTTTATGGAAAAAAAAATAGAAGCAAAGTAAAGACAAATGACAAACTATGAAAAAAAAACACTTGTAATATCTACATATGAGACAGTTAATAAGATTGCACAGTTTCTAAAAATAGAGAAGAACAAGATCAACCTGATAGCAAAGTGGCAAGAGATAGAAACACAAACTTTACCAAAAAAGGGCCGGGTGTGGTGACGTATGCCTGTAATCCCAGTACTCAGGAAGCTGAGGCAGGAGGATTGTCCCAAGTTCACTACAGAGCAAGACCTTGTCTCAAAAAACTAAGCAAAAAATTTACCAAAAAATAAAAAAAACATGCAAATACTCCTTAAGAAAAAATGTTCACAAACTTATTCATAATAAGAGAAATGCAAATTAAGAACTGCTTGAATACCATTTCTCATCCATCAGATCGGCAAATATCCAAAAGTTTTAAAGCAGCATGTTAGGCTTTGATGAGAAAAAGCCCTCTCTCTTTCTTAGAATACAAAATGGAAGAATCTATCAAGAGATAACTGGGCAGTATCTAATGAAGTTATACTTTTATTTTTTGAGTAATAACTCTCACATTTAAGAATCTGACCAAAATTGACAAAAATATCAAAATAGATACAGAAGTTATTCACTAAAGCACTGTTTATTATAGAAAAGGCCTAGAAATAAGACAAATGTGCATCATAGAGCAGTGGTTGAATTAATCATGGTATGGCCACCCAAGGGAATACTATGCAATTTTTGAGAAGGAATAAGTGATGTATGTGGTATGAAACATAATAGTGAACTTCAAAAAATACTATTGAGAACTTGGAGAAAAACGTGTAGTATGCCATCAATATATTTATCTATTCTTTTTTAATAAAAGGATAAATTAAAAACTTAAAAAAGGGCTGGGGATATAGCTCAGCAGCATAGGTGCTGCCTGACAAGTGCAAAGTCCTGAGTTTGATTTCTGGTACAAAACAAAACAAAATCTTTAAAAAAATGGTCAACCTATAAGGAGGAAAGAAACAGGGCAGTAAAAATAGTATATGGGTATCTCATAAAATCTGTTTAGTATACGGTATTTGAAAACTATGTAAAATAACAGGTTATTATAAAATAAGCAATCCTATAAAACTAAAGCTAAATAAAATAAATTAATTATACATGGAATTGATTACCTAACTATACTGAGAAGAAGTATTTCTAGTGATTTAAAATCAAATAATTGGGACTGGAGGTATAGCTCAGTGGCAGAGCATGTTCTTAGCATGTGTAAGGCCTTAAATTCATTCCCTAGCACTCCAAAAACAAGCAATCAGACACACCTTCCTCAGGCTTTGTTCTAAGAATTTCAAAGCAACAATAAAACAGCAACTTAAACTTTTACCAGTAAACATATTTTTCTGCTACTACTGGTGTTATTATTATAATACTGTGGATTTTTTACTTTTGTTTTTTCATTGCTGGGGATCAAACCCAAGGCCTCATGCATGCTTGACAATCATTCTGCCACTGGCACATCCTCAGTCCTTACTGTAATATTGTTGCATGCATGGTCTGAGAAAAGCAAAAGAATAAATTGGTGTTTGGGGAAAATTAATTTTTGGTGTGGGACAAAAAAAGAAACATGAAAAATCAACAAGTTACATAAAAACTCTGTTATCCTAAAATAGCTGTATTGGAATGAACCCATAAAATATTTTATATTTAAGAATGCATATTTCTTAAATCTGCCAAATGGAAATACCTAGAAACAGGGACTAGTGCAGTAGCAAAAAGCGCAAGTCTCTAGTTGTGGTCTCTACACCATTTCCTTGTGAAAAGAATTCCCTGAACCAGTAGCTAATTCGAGGTTTTAGACAGGAAATATTTAAGATGAACTTTGACTACTCTGTCACACTAGTGAGCATGGAAACTATCAAAGATTATTGGTGTTATGACAAAAGGATTTAGGAGACAATTTGAAGAGGCCAAAATGAAGTGGCTCCCATTGACCAAAGATGAGACAATTTGAACATTGTTCAGAATAAGTCCAATAGATTGAAGCATAACTAACACATTTTTTAAAAAAAACTAGCTCATCTGTGAATGACATTAGCAAACCAACTCATTATTTTATTTCCTTTTTGGCAGCAATGGGAATTAAAGCACCACAAGTATGCTAGGCAACTATGCATCCCAGCTCCAATTCATTTGGAAAACTAGTAAATAAAGAAAACATTTTCCTATCAAATGTTGACACAGATTTGATTTTTAAAGAAATTTTAAAATATTATGGAAGAAAAAATTTAAAATATCACTGGCCTGTACTAAACAATTACAGGCAAATTTGCATAGTTTACCTGTGAGTTTCAAGACAGAGGTAAGATGATACCATTCTGCTCTCTGGTAAATATCTGGTAAATATGAAAACAAAGTACTTAAAAACTGGAGTAACATATCAGTGAAAGCTTTTTGTTTGTTTGTTTGTTTGCTTTATTGAGAGTGAATCTTTTTACGCTGTCCAGGTCTGTCTTCAACTTGCAATTCTACTTCAGCCTCCCAGGTAGCTGGGATTACAAACTTGGGCCATCACATCCTGCTTTCAAATAAAAGTCAGTCCTCTCTGCCCACCCTTCCCTGGTACTACGGATTGAACTCCAGGTGCTAGAGATTGAACTCTGGGCCTCTATTTTGCTAGGCAAAGTGCTCTATCACTTGAGCTGCATGTATAGCCCACTGAGAAAATTTTTGGAGTAATTTTACAGCAGACGCATAATCATTTGTATAATCTTTTCCAAAGCAATCCTCCATGAAAGTCAAGGAAGTGAAAGTCAAATGTTAAATTTTCAGAAATTTTGCAAGCAGACTGTCATTACTAAAAATGTTTGCCTATACTAAAAAATAAATACTTTCAAACTTAAATAAATTATACAGTATATTAAAAGCATATCCACAGAACTCATTCTTTCTTGTTTTACTCCCCTATTATTTGTGCACTTAAGGTTATTTACGTACACTGTAGTATGTCCAAAAAGAAATCCAAAACAAAACTGTACACAGTGACGTGTTACTACCCATATTTTTCCAACTCTGTGTTCACTGATGTTATATTGGTAGCTTGAAATCAGCCATGCTGGGAATATTTACACCAGAGAAATCCTTATACTACAAATCACCCTATAACTTAATATTTTTTGATAGACTCTAGACTTAAGGGATGGGGAAAAATGTAAATAATGTAAATTAAGCTTAGTGTTACACTGTAAACAGCACAAAACAGGGACATAATCTTCTGGTATTTGATTACTTTCAACAATTTATAAAAAGTCATTCACATCATTGATAAAAATGTAGAGTTCTAATGTAGATTGTGTCATTTCATGTTCATCTTGCTCATTTAAATAGAAATATCAGTGAACATGTCAAAACTACATTCACCCAGACACTGTGAGCATAGGTTACCTACACATGGTACATAGATACAGTAAAAAATCAACTAAAGAAGTCTTGAGAACTGGCCATATGGATTTTACAGTAAGTTTTGTGTATCTTACTTATAAATTGTGTGCTATAGATCTGTTATATCAGAAAAATTTATAAGCTTATATTTGTATATGTAAGCATTCTGACATTTTTAATGGCAGAGACACTAGTTTTTAAAGATTTATCAGCACAGCTCTATGAGAAAAGAGTATAATTGCTAGCCTTTCAGTAGTGCACAGTCCAACTGAGAAGCATTTCCAGCTCAAAATACCTGACTTACTCTAATATAGATAGACAGAGTAAATAAATGCACATCAGATGAAATGATTAATTTTTCTGGGTGGAAATGAGGGAAGGAGAATAATACATATTCTTAATTTGTTAAGAGTCTACCCTATAGTTACACTTAAAACTTTGTCTCATAGTTTGCCCTAATATATATCTTCTGTGGTAAAATTCATAATAATTTAGACTGAAAGAAGAAGAGGTTTAAGCTCTTGAAGGAACTCACACAGTCATTTAAGCAAAGCTCCTTTAAATTATAGAAAGGATCTGTTTTAGAGTTGCACAGTTTTCTTTCATATATAATTTTTTTTTTTTTTCTTTCTGGTACCAGGGATCGAACTCACAACTTCATCTCTGCCAGGCAGGTACTTTAAGCCACTGAGCCAAACTCCTGGCCCAGTTTTTTTTGAGGCAGGGTCGCACTATGTAGTTCAGGCCAATCTTGCTCATGTTGTAGTCCAAGCTGGCCTTGAACTCACAACACTCCACCTACCTCAGCCTCCCGAGTGCTGGGATCAAAGGCGTGTGCCACCACTCCCAGCCTCATATGTAATTTCTAAACTTCACAAGACTACCTTATGTCTTGACAGCCAGAATGTTTTGGGTTGAGTACCAGAATTTTATATTTACTGCCCATTTATTTTCACATTACTCTAAAGACTATATACTCAAGGTTCAACATTCAATCATGAGTACAATTGTCACCATTTTAACAAGTGAATCAAGAGCAGGGTTCATATTGTTTACAGAGAATTATACTCTGGAAATAGTAACGTGAGAATAAACATTCAAGTGCAATAATGTCAACTAATGTGATATTCTTCCTCGTCCTATGCTTGGAACTTTATTGATACTAATCCCAAGAAACCATTTTCAGGAAATGTTCAGGGGAACTTCCAGGAAGATGGCGGAGTAGTAGGATGCAGGGAAAACAGCCTCTCTGAGAGACACCATCTAGATGTGGGAATACACCATCTTGAGGAAGACAAAAAGGAGGGAGATGGGTTCCTTGGACCCAGGAAAAGCCTGAAGTTTGAATTGAACCCCACAGAGAGAGTGAAAAGAAAAAATTCAACTAAGAAGAAGGCGGTAGCCAGTGGAGCCTTTGCCTGGAATCGGACTCACTGCTCGAGGGGAGCTGTTGGAGCCTGGTGGCACACAGTTGCAGTGTTAGCAGCGGCTGGTAACCCTGGGGCCTCTGTGGAACTATTCCTTGGTGGAGAAGAGCGGCGGGCATGGATGACTGTGCTGGCTGGCAGTGAGTGTGGAGGGTTTGGTTCTTCTGCAGGAGAGGGCAATTTGCCAGGAGCCATTCTGGAGTTGAGCCAGATATTCCTGGGGCTAAAACTGTTGCCAGCTTCCCTCAGCAGTTCCTAGCTGGGCACAGACCTGTGGAGACTGCTTGGATGACTGTGAGCCCAAGGAGGCTGTTCTCAGGGCAGGCCTGCTAAGTTTGTCTACTACTCCGTCCATGAACAATTGCTGGCTTGCGGAGATACACTGCCACGATTTGGGTTGCTGTCTCCACAGGCTGTTTACCAGTGACTCTAGAGAGAAACCTGGAAGTGGACTTTTTTTTTCCTTCTTTTTATTGCTCATTTTGTTTAGTTTATTATTATTATTACTTTATTTTTATTTTTTCTTTTTTAGTGTGAGTGTGGTTTCTGCCCTCCTTTTGGGTGCGCTCTTGTTCTGTTCTCTTTTTTGCCTCTTTTGGCTTTCTTTTCCCTCAGTCTTCTCCAGTGGTTTCCCTAAGTTGCTGGGACCCATCTTTGTTCTCCAACCTACTTACAATCTTTTTCTCTTTTCCCACTTTTCTGCTTTTTCTTAAATTCATTTTGGGTCCTCATCCTTGGGAACAGAATTGATATTTTGTGAACCTAAGTATTATATATGATTGTTTGGCATTCTGTTGTATGGTTATAAATTCAGTTTATATGGTTGGGGGTTGTAAATCAGGGGTTGGATCAGTTTACTGTTTTGTTGGCTGTGGTTGGTGCTCTGGGTGCCACTGCAGCCAGAATTAACTTGATTGAACTGGATATCCGTTGGCCTTGATGATCCAGGACTGGGATTGACTGGGGGTTGCAGAGTGGGCTGGGGCATGGTGCCAAGGAACTAGGGACTGGGCTAGGTGAGCAGCGGTTTCTCATCTCTGACAAACTGAGGAGGCGGGATTTTCCAATAGACTCGGAGCCCAGGAACCAGTTACACCTGGAAGATTATCTCTGGGAAGTGCTCATCACCTGGAAGTCCTTAATACCACCATTAAAGTAACCCACTGCAGGAAACTAACAGGCATCACTTTAGGAATTAAACTAAAAAAGAAAAGAAATGAGAAGACACTTAAACAGGTCACAACTCCAGACACCCAGTTCACCAAAAGCAAACCCAGGGGGCAATGAGGCTGGAAAACCCAAAAAGCCCTCTACAAGGTTTCTTAGAAGTGGTAACAAAGCAGTTGAATGAGGCTTTGGAAAAAATGAAATCAGAAATAATCTGTCAAATAACCACAGAGATTACCAAAATATACACCATGCTTAGTGATATTAGGGCAGATACAGACAAAAAAATAAACAAGCTTAAGCAAATTATGGAAGGACAACATAGGAAGCAAATGGATTCCATAAAGCAGAGTTCAAGTAGATATCCAAGAGAATATAAACTCTATTGAAAGTATTCAAAGCAGA
>RJWM01012615.1:8331-56104 GCA_004363535.1 Dasyprocta punctata
TTTTTTTTTTGTTTTTTGTTTTTTTTCTTTTTTTGTGGCACCGGGGATCAAACCAACAACTTCTTGCCTGCCAGGAAGGCTCTTAAGCCATTGAACCAAACTCCCACTCCTCATCTTTTGAGACAGGATTGCACTATGTAGTTCAGGCCGGCCTTGCACTTGCGTTGTAGCCCAAGCGGGCCTCAAACTCACAACGCTCCTCCTACCTCAGCTTCCTGAGTGCTGGGATTAAAGCCCCACTAGGGCTCAAGTTTGTGATCTCTCTGTCTTAGTCTCCCAAAATGCTGGGATTATAGATGTGTACCGCAACATTATCTACATTTTGTATTTTTTCTTATAAAAATTATTTTAGATATTTAAATAGTTTTATTATCCATAAGTCATGCTAAACTGTGACTACCTCTCCCTCCTCTTCTTTCTCTTCTTTTTGAGACAGGGTCTCACTATGTAGTCCAGGCTGCTTTGAACTTGCTATATAGCCCAGGGGTACAGGTCTTGCTATGTATCCCAGGCCTTGATCCTGCAGCCTCACCTTGCCAAGTGCCAGGATTACAGGGCCTTGAACATTCTTTCAGTAATTTGGCAGAACGTTATAAAGCTATTTAAATTAGGTTAGTGAAGCTGGGTGTGGTGGTGCATACCTATAATCCCAGCATTTGGGAAGTTGAGGCAGGAGGATTGCCATAAATTCAAGGCCAACTTAAGCTACATAGTGAGTTCAAGGCCAGCCTGGACTACATAGTGAGACCCTGTCTCAAAAAAAAAAAAAAAAAAAAAAAAAAAAAAAAAAAAAAAAAAAAAAAAAAAAAAAAAAAAAAAAAAAAAAAAAAAAAAAAAAAAAATTAGGTTAGCAAAAGATGCAATGTTGTAAGAAAATATGATCAAAAGTTTAAAAAGCAGAATTAAAACTTTATCTATGGCAATTCCAGCTTGATTAGAGACACAGAAAATGTACAGATAGTCATATGACATAATTGTTGAGATGGTAGGGTTTAGAATTAGATCTATATTTATATCTCAGATCTACCATTTACTAACTACCTGACCTTAGACAAGTACATTATACTCTGAACTTTACTCATTTGTAGAGTAAGAATGATTATATATTCTCAGAGAATTATATTGAGAAGATTATAAGAGATAATATGTATAAAAGGGAAATCAAAGTACCTGACAGTTAATAAATGATAACTATTATATATATATGCATGTAATAACTATTATTAAAATATATGTGTGCCTACCCACACATACAAACAAGGCTGAGGGAAACTATATTGAAATATTAGAAATTATTTTCTCTAGGTGATGATGTTTTCTGTTTTGTCTTGTTTTGTTTTGTGTTGTTTTGTTTTGTTGTGGTGTTACAAATTGAACGCAGGACCTTGCGTGTGCTAGGCAACTACTCCAACACTGAGGTATTCGCCCAGCCTTTTTTGTTTGTTTGTTTGTTTTGTGTATGTGCATGTGTTTCTCCTTCATCTCCATGACATTTTCCATTTTCTAAAATTTCTACAAGAGTATTTTTGCTTTTACCTTAGAATAATGTGATTAATTAAAATATATAATATGAATTTTATAGGATTCAATACTCATACTTGGATGCCTAAAATTCACACAACTACATACAAAAGCAATAGTGTCTTTCATATAGTTTGAGTTCAGTTTTAGCAAAACAAAACAAATGTCTTTTCCTTTGAATGGTGAATGCCTTGGAGTTACTCCAAACTAATATTCACACTGAATAGTGAATGCCTGGAGTTCCTCCAGAATAATATAAAATCAAACTTTATTTCAGTAGGAACTTTTAAGCCTAAAATCCTATAAATTGAATCAGTCTTGGTACATGTATCTATTCCCAAAAGTAGTCTCCAAATTTACAGATGTTAGTACTTAGCACTATGAGATTAAGTGTACCAGAAAATACTCCTTGATGGTGCAGATAGAGACTAGAAAAGTAGAAGATGCTTAAGTCCAACTTCAAAGACTGGCAAGAGGAGGTATCTCAGTGACTGGAATACATGCTTAGCATTCACAGGGTTCTGCATTCAATCTCCAAACCCCCCTCCCCCACAAAAATACCCGAATAAATATACCCAACATCAACCATCAAAATATTGTTAATAACATCCATTCTTACTCCAAGCTATTTTTTTTTTACCAGAGTAGTATGTGATGAACAACATTTCATGCATTCATTTATTCCTTCAGTTAATTTTACCTAAAAGAGCCTGCAATACTTGCAGCACAAGAACAAAACAGATGGCGTCCCTGCTTGCATAGGACTGAGAGCCTAGTGGAGAAGATGAATTACATACGTGAATACATATATATGTGCAGATTGTGATGAGAGAGCTATGGAGAAGTTCAGAATGCCGCAAAAGAGGGTAGGAGAGGCTTAGTGAAACATGATCTCTGCATAAGTGACATCTCAGCTGGTACCCAAAAGATAAGAGTTAGGGAAAAGGATTAAGGGTTCACTGGTAAGGCACTTCCCTATCATATAGGGCCTTGGATTTTCAATCCTCAGCACTACAAAAAGAAGGCAGACAGACAATGCAGGGAGAGAAAGTGACATATACCAAGGCCATAAAATAGGGAAAAAAGCTCGGATGCTTGGAGTAATTGAAAGAACAGTGTAATCTCTTATGGAAAAGTATGTGTAGGCTCCACAGCTCCTAATGTAGTAAGAACAGAGCACAATACCATGAGGATACAATGCACAGATGGCAGCAGCACAGGTTTCACTCTGGTCTGTTACTCTATTTAACTTTATTACTGTGTCTTGTTTCAGCATCTTCAAAATGACAGTAATAGATTTCCTTCCTGAACCCCTTGTGTTTTGTGTCATATTTCATCTGGAAAATACTTGCCTTTTTTTTTTTTTTTTTTTTTGGTCTTTTTGAGACAGGGTCTCACTATGCAATTCAGGTTGGCCTTGCGCTCACTTTATAGCCCAGGCTAGTCTTGAACTCACAACTATCCTCCTGCCTCAGCCTCCCAAGTGCGGGGATTACAGGCATGCACCACCATGCCCGGATACTTACCCTTTTTAAAACAGTACATAAGCATGTAAGCAATGTAATAATTGACCAAATGTGGCATGTTTACTATTAAAATGCACATTCCGAGGAATAGGAATTCCACACCAGTTTAAGAAAGTGAAAGGACAGAACTATGGCCTCTCATTTGAACTGCCATTCAATTCCAGAAGGCTAATTATGATCATAAGCTAGGTCATCTATTTTTGTGAAAGTAAACTGTTATTTGCAAGGAAATGGTCTATTTGAAGGTTTCTCAAGGGAAATCCAGTGGCTAAGCCTGAGAGTTTCATTGTGAAGTTTCTAGAGTTTCATAGCTTTCATTTAAATGTATTGCACTGCTTTGAACCATGTGTTACCTAGAGAAGTATCAGAATCAAACTGACACAGCACTCAGGAGGCTGAGGCAGGGGGATCATTGTGAGTTCGAGACCAGCCTGGGCTACGAAGTAAATTCAAGGCTGGCCTGAACTGCATAGTGAGACCCTGTCTCAAAAAATAGGGCCAGGGATTTAGCTCAGTGACACAAGTGCCTGCCTGGCAGGTGTGAGGTTGTGAGTTTGAACCCTGGTACAAAAAAAAAAGAAAAATCAAACTGACAATATATTCAGGGTGAATCTTATCCTCACCCCCACTCTGTATAACCTTAACCCTCATGTGCGAGGTACAATGCTAAATACTTGCATGCAGTAGTTCAGTTAAACCCTACAACAATCCTACAAGATAATTCTCACTACTTATATTAGTCATATTTTATAAAATGGACACAAACACTGAATTAGTATGCACCAGTTACTCCTAGAGGAAATACAAAGTTATCCTCCTGAGCTTCACTGGCCACAGTATTTTCATGAATCAATCAAAGTTACCATATTTAATGTACATTGTTGATTCCTTAATGTTGAACTTACAGTAAACAATATAATTCAGATATGAACAAAGCTTATCTAACACATGTTTTTCCCAGCTTTTCTCCATCACATTTTCTTGCTCTTAAGAACAATACTCAGGCCAGGTGTGGCGGCACATGCCTGTTACCCCAACCCTCGGGAAGCTGAAGCAAGAAGATTGCTGTGAGTTTAAGGCCGGCCTAAACTATATAGTGAGAACTTGTCTGAAAAACAAATGAACAAATCAATAGTCAAGTGGCACACTGTGTCAAGAGGCTGAGGCAGGAGGATTTCCATTTCAAAGATAACCTGGGCTACCAAGAAGTTCAAGGCCAGCATGGATTATATCATGAGACCCTGTCACAAAGACCAAGACAAACAAACCAAAGTATCAGAGTGGGCAGAAATTCACAAATACTCTTGCTATATTTTATATGGCAAAAATTTTTTAAATAAAAAAGCACTAAACACAAACAATGTAGCACTAAGTACACTACAAATGTATATGTGTGTGTGTATGTGTGTGTGTGTGTGTGTGTATACAGAGATAGGGTCTTGCTATGTAGTGCAAGTTGGCCTTGAAGTTGCTTACATAGCTCAGGCTGTCCTTGAACTCACAGCAATCCTCCTGCTTCAGCCTCCCAAATGCTGGGATTATGGGAATATGCCACCACACTTAGCAAAAAAAGTTTATTTTTACAGTAGGAGACTTGAAATAAAGAGGTAAAACATTGCTTTAGCTGGGTGTGGTAGCCCAGCCCTGCAATCCCCGCACTCTGGGAAATTAAGGCAAAAAGATCACAAATTCAAGTCCAGTCTGGGCAATTTAGTGACACCCTGTCTCAAAATAAAAAATAAAGGGCAGGGGATGTGGCTCAGTATGAAGGTGCTGGATTCAATCTCCAACACCACAAAAACAAAACAAAACAAAACAAAACAAAACAAAACAAAAAGACACAAAAGAAAACGGGAGAGTGGGGGAAAGAATATCAAGCATTGCTTTATTCAACCTCAGTTGTGAACTTGCTTCCTGGACAAATCATATTTTTTGCTGTTCCACACATATCCAAGATATAAACACCAAAGTGCTGCAAGTATTGATTTTAGGGTATAGATTTTAGCAAGTAGACCAATTCACAAATACAGAAATCTGCAAATAATAAGCACCAGGGATAGGCTGATGATTCTCATTATTTAGATGTAAAAATGGAAGGTCAAAGGGGAAAGGAAGGAAGGAAGAGAAAAGGAAAAAGACATAAATTTATAAATATGCATAAATAAGACAGTTAAAAAAACCGTATTGCTAAATACAATAGCTATTGAAAAAGAAAAGTTAATATACCTGAATTGATAAATCTTACCTGTCTATATCTGTCAATATGATCAACCCCTATGAAGATAACGATATGCAATATTGTAACTACTGTCAAACTTCAACCACCTCAGTGTGTAAACCTACAAAGTTATCGTATCAGATCTGCTGTTGTTGTTTGTCTGTCTTTTTTGATTTTTGTTTCTATCTTCTGTATCTATTTTCCCTTAAATAAAAAAAAAAAGAAAAAAAAAGAAAAAAAAAATGGAAGGTCAGAGAGGCTGTGTCACTAGTCTAAGGTCTTTCTGATAATAAATGGTAGACATGGAATTTAAACTCAGGCCTGTCCAACACCAAAGCCAAATGCACTTCACCACTATTACCTTCCAAAGTCTCTTTATAAGGAATTAGTTTTAAAAATTATAATATTGAGATGACTGTGTTCTTTCACATTAGTTTGCTCTCATAGTGTACATTTTTTCCTACTTTTACTTGCCCCAAACTCACCCTACAGAGCCTGCTTCTTTCCCTATATTTAATAAATGTAAAGCCTTGGTATCTTTAAAAAAAAATTATTGTATTTTGGGAGGCTAGAGCAGGAGGATCACCACAAGTTCAAGGCCAGTCTGGGCATAAGTAAATTCAAGGCCAGCCTGTACTACATGTCAAGACCCTGTCTCGAAAAAAAAAAAAAAAAATTCTTGTCTTCAAATTCTACAGAAAGTTACCTAAAGTGATAAATAGGTGATACTTTAGCATTCTCTTCTTTTATGTTTTTTCAAGGTAGGGTTTCAGGCCCGGGAATATAGCTCAGTGGCACAGTGCCTGCCTGGCAAGTGTGAAGTCGAGAGTTTGATTCCTGGTACCAAAAAAAAAAAAAAAAAAAAAAAAAAGATAAGGTTTCACTATGAGCCAGGCTAGCCTTGTGATCTTCCTGCTTCAGCCTCCTACATGATGGAATTAGAGGCATGTCCCACAATGCCCAGCTTAGATTGCTCTTATTTAATAAAAGCTGACGAATGAGGTCTTAGGTGCTATGCAAGCAACTTCTACTCATTAACTTTCTCGTTTTTATCTTTTTAAAATTTTTATTATTTGGGCCAGGGATATAGCTTGGTGGCACAAGTGCCTGCCTGGCAAGCACAAGGTCCTGAGTTTGATTCCCAATACCAAATAAATAAATAAATAAATAAAATTTTTATTGTTTATTAATCCACATTTGCAGTACACAATGATTACATTCCTAGTGGGGTGTTGGTGCATGAACATAATATGCCTTAATTCTTTTTTTCATCCCCTTCCCCTCATCCCCTCCTTATTTTTCTTGATTCTCATAATTACCCTATCAGATAGGTGCCATAAAAATTTCTACTTCATGGATTAGAAAATTAAAACTCAATCATGTATTCTGTTTAAATTTGCACAACATATAAGAAGAGTCTGGTCTCAAACTTTTTTTTTCTTCTTGAAACAGTATCTTAGCCACATTCCTGTTGCTGGAACACAATACTCAACACTGGCAGTTTAAAGGAGAGGTGTGTTTGGACTCAGGGCTTCAGTCTATGGTCATCTGGCTCCAAGGAAGAAACAGACTGGCAGAGGGGCATACAGGAGGAAAAGGCGCTCAGCACATAGCAGCCAGGAAGCAGACAGTGAAGGGAGGAGCCAGGGACAGGAATACATCCTTTCAGGTTACACACTCTGACCCATCTCCAACCACACCTCACCTCCTAACCGCACATTCAGCTACTGAACTCATCAATGAATGAGTCCATTGATGAGTACAGTGCCCCAATGATCCAATCACCTTCCACACATAGAAGAATTTGGAGAAACATCTTAGATCTAAACCATAACAGATGGCGTCCCACTACGTTTCTTAGGCTGGTCTCAAACTCACAATCATTCCTCCTCAGCCTCCCAAGTAGTTGGGATTACAGGCAAGCACCAGGTATTGCCAAATTTTTCTTAACCCAAGAATGAGCCTGGGGCCAACTTAAAAAGCAACAAAAAGAACAGAAATTGGAAAATAGAAAAATCTGATAAAATAAATCACAATTATTAAAAATAAGGCAGAAACTCTAAGTCTTTTCAAGCATTTTTAGTATATGACCAAGAAGATAAAGTATGTATATACCTATTCACTGAGAATCCATTTAGTAGGCAGTTAGCATGAGCGATTTGGAAAAAATTTTATTGCTGATCCTTATGTTAAAATTTGCCACTAGAAGCTGGGTGTGGTGGTGCACACCTTTAATCCCAGCACTCAGGACTCTGAGGTAGGCAGAGTGTTGTGAGTTTGAGGCCGGCTTGGGTTACAACGCGAGCATAAAGCCAACCTGGGCTACATAGTGCGACCTTGCCTCAAAAAACTAGGGCTGGCAGTTTGGCTCAGTGGCTTAAGCACCTGTCTGGCAGGTGTGAGGTTGTGAGTTCGAGCCCCGGTCCCCCCCCCCAAAAAAATTTGCCACTAGATACAGGAATCATAAAGAGTAAACACTAGTATATATCACTGGTATTATGCCAAAGGATGGAATGTTCCACATAGATCTTTGGGAAACATTTTGTATCACGTTGAGCAAAACAGTCCAGATGGTGAGAAATGTCAAGTCAGAGGCTTTTATTCCAGCTAGTGCAACACCCTTAAGTTCCTAGAAACAATGTGTCAAGATGTGTGAGGCCTCAATAAGTGTGCAACTTACTGGGTTTTTTTTTTTAAGCTCACTATCAAGATGTGTGAGGCCTCAATAAACGTGCAGCTTACTGTTTTTTTTTTTTTTGAAGCTCACTAGTTTTTTTCCCAAGAGCACAAACTCCACCCAAATATGGAAATAAAGTATATGCTAATTTATCTAGGTAAAGTACTACTTTCGTATGGGAAACTAAATATATCTTAGATATCTGTGAACTAAAAACTTCTCTTGACAACCTTCTCAGGCTGCTTTTGGGTGCAAGTAACAGAAAACTACAGCTCAAATTATTTTAACTAAGGAGAATGTATTATCTCACATAACTGGTAAGAGCTAGGGTGGTTACTGGATAGATTACAGCAGCAGAAAATGACAGTATCAAGGATGCAGATGTTTTTTCTATTTTTCTGCTCTGCCATTGTCAGTGTGTTGGCTTTTATCCTCAGACTTGTCTCCTGATGGTTGCAAGATGGTTGCTGCATTTCCAGGTATGACCTCTAGACATGATCATATAAGGAGCCATTTCATTCTGTCTCTGGATGTCTTGTTATTAGCAATGAAAATATTTCTCTAGACCCCATCCCCACCCCAGCAAAACTGCTTTCATGTATCAATAGCGGGGACTACAGTACATGGTTTAAATCATGACTGGCTTAGGCCAATAAAAATTTGTCTTCTGGAGACTGGAAGCACCCAGATATCCACATCTCAAGAACTGAAATTCATTAGCAAGAAAGAATGGGAGAGGGAACAAGAGTTGGGTAAATAACTAACAGAATTTCTACATACTGCGAGTGATTATTTAATGTTGTCATGCCCATAGGTTAGTATCCAAAATACCAAAGGTATGATTGAAAACTATGCTGAAAGTTTAAATTTAAGAAAAAATGTACTACAGTGAAAGACATATTGCCATTAATCTCCCCACTTTGGTTACACATATCACATCATTCTTGCCACTTTTCAAAGCAGTCCAAGAAGTTCTTTTTCACGAGCGCCTTTTGTTGAACTGTCGTGGCTGTCTCTGTGTCCTGAATCAGCTCAAATGTTTACCTTTCGTGGTCATTTTAACTTTGGGGAAGAGCTAGAAGTTACATGGTGCTAGATCTGAGAATAAGATGGAAGCAGATATATCATAATGTTTTTACAAGCCTACCTTTCTCTTGAATAGCACTCAATAGCAGTATTTAACTTATTTTTTATCATGCCTTGTAAAAACACAAAAGAAGACTTGTAGAACTTCAGCAAGTGGCATAAGTGTGTGTTGAAAATGAGGGGAGTATTTTGAGGGGATTAATGGCAATGTGTCTTTTATTTAATACATTTTTTAAATTTAAGTTTTCAAAAATAAAAAATAAAAATAAATTTAAGCTTTCATCATAGATTTTGATCACTCCTTGTATACTGCATGGCTACTAATATCTTATACACAGAATAGGTGTTATTGATTAATAATACATCTTTTTAATTAATCACCTATTCAATATCACAGATTTGCTTTCTTTTTCTGCAAGAGTAACACAATTAATTATTTCCCATACCTCAATTCATTTGAATAAGGATAGATAATATTATGCCCCCATTATCCACAAATAATTTAGTGTTCCTAAATACAGATATTCTTCTACATAACCACAACCATCTAAATTAGAAAATTAACGCTGAAAAATTACTATCGCTTTCCTTCCTTCCTTCTTTTTTTTTCTTTCTTTCTTTCTCTCTTTCTTTCTTTTGCACTACTGGGTATGGAGTCAAGAAATCTTTGCACTGACCTACATATCCAGCCCTTTTTATTATTTATTTTGAGACAGGGTCTTGCTAAATTACTGAGTTGCCCAGCCTGGGCTCAAACTCAACAATCCTCCTGTTTAAGTCTTCTGGAGTTCTGGTTTTAGGATTACAGATGTGCATCACCATGAGTATCTTGTAGAAATTCTTTCTTTCTTTCTTTATTTTTTAATTTTTGTGGCACCAGGGATTGAACTCACAACTTCATGCCTGCCAGGCAGGCGTTTAAGCCACTGAGCCAAACTCCCGGCCCTAGTTTTTTGAGGCAGGGTTGCACTACATAGTTCAGGCTGGCCATGTGCCCACGTTGTAGCCCAAGTGGGCCTCGAACTCACAACACTCCTCCTACCTTGGCCTCCTGAGTGCTGGGATTAAAGGCGTGTACCACCATGCCCGCTCTCTTGTAGAAGTTCTTTATATATTTTGGGTATTAGTCCCTATCACCTGTATGATTTTTTTAAATCTTATTTTATTTTATTTTATTTTTTTGTGGTACTGGGGATTGAACTCACAACCTCGCGCCTGCCAGGGCAGGCGCTTAAGCCACTGAGCCAAACTCCCAACCCTGGTTTTTTGAAGCAGGGTTGCACTGTGTAGCTCAGGCCAGCCTTGCGCTCGTGTTGTAGCCCAGGCCGGCCTCGAACTCACAACGCTCCTCCTACCTCAGCCTCCCGAGTGCTGGGATTAAAGGTGTGCGCCACCACGCCCGGCTTTTAAATCTTATTTTAAAGATAGAAAAATCCAACAAAACAAAACAGAACTAAGTCAATCAAAACAAAGCAGTCGAATTGGTACAGAATTTCAAAGCAGGACACTAGGAAAACAATAGCTATTATAGTATATCTTGTTATCTTCACAATAGTTGCCCATTCCATCAGGTATAGCAAAATTGAACCAAAAACAAAACAGAATAAAACCAATCAAAACAGAATATTGAATAAAGCAAAACAGTGAGAACAATATTGGGCCTCAAAGACAAGATAAAAGGAAGTCCACCCCAAGACATGCTCAAACTGCTGGCCCCAGGCCTGCAAAATCAACCAAACAATACAAGCATTTAGTTTCTTTATGTACCTTAGTTGGTATCAACTTAACCAGTCCTCTGAACCAGCAGGTTGCTTATGGGGCTGCAGAGGGTGTTGATTCTCAGTCCATGCTCTGGTAGGCTCATGGGAAGTGCTGGCTTTTCTCTTCCTGGAACCCATTGCGCTGCTTACCAAGAAGGCTGACTAGTTGTCTTCTGGTTGGATCCTCCCTGACCCAGCATGGCGGGTTCTCGGGAGGTGCAGATCTTTCTCTTCCTGGAGTCCATGCCGCCCGTGCCGCTTACCAGGAAGGCTGGCTAATTGTCTTCTCACCTGTATGATTTATAATTATTTTCTCTATTCCATGGGTTTCCTTTTCACTCTCTTGATTATAGCCTTTGGTTTACAGAAGTTTTAAATTTTGATATAGCTTACTATATTTATTTTGTTGTTGTTGCCTTTGGACATCGGTGAGTTTGTTTGTTTTATTTTGTTTCACTGTACTAGAGATTGAAACCCAGGCCTCCCATAGGCTAAGCAAGTGCTCTAACACTGTGCTAGGTGGGCCTATAGTCCCATGTACTCAGGAGTCTGAGATAGGAGGATGGCTGGAGCCCAGGAATTTGAGGCTAGCCTGAGTAACACAGTGAGACCCTGTCTCAAGAACTAGCTATTAAGGAGGCTGAGGCAAAAAGGTAGCAAACCCAGCAAGGGCAACTCAGGGCCTCCTGAAAATTTTCATTTTAAATAATAATAAAAGGTGCTGGGGATAGCCAGGCGTGGTGACGCATGCCTTTAATCCCAGCACTCGGGAGGCTGAGGCAGGAGGATTTTGTGAGTTTGAGACCAGCCTGGGCTACAAAGTGAGTTCAAGGCCAGCCTGAACTGCATAGTGAGAACCTGTCTCAAAAAACAGGGCCAGGGATTTAGCTCAGTGGAGTAAGTGCCTGCCTGGCAGACATGAGCTTGTGAATTTGAACCCCAGTAAAAAAAAAAAAAAAAAAAAAAAATGGTGCTGGGGATGTAGCTCAGTGGTCAAGCACCTGCGTAAAATGTACGAGGTCCTGAGTTCAATCCCCAGTAGTGCAAAATAAGAATGACGACGACGATGATGACAATGATAATCAAGGCACAATTTTGTGGCTAACAATTCATGGGCTAATATCTGAGGGAGTTATATCTAAACACAATTTAAAAAACCCAGTTAGATTTCTCTGCTTTTGGAATTAACTTTAAGTGAAAGGACTAAATTATTTTCTATCATTTTTCTTACTACAAAATACCAGCATTGGGCAGTGGCTATAGCTCAGCAGCACAGCACCTGCCTGGCGAGCACAAGAATATGAGTTAGAGTCCCAGTACCAACAAAACAACGCAAACGAGCAACAACAACAACAACAAAAAAATCCAATAAACCAAAACACCAGCATTTCAATTCTAGATTTCAGTTATCTATCTGCTTCATGCTGGCTGTGTAACCTTGAGCAAGTCTCTTACACTCTCTGAAGAGTAGTGAGCTTTAACAAGAAAACCTAGTTTTGCAAAGTATGGTGGCACACATCTGTAATCCCAGCACTCCGGAGGCTGAGGCAGGAGGATGGCTGTGAGTCTGAGGTCAGCCTGGGCTCCATAATGAGTTCAAAGCCAGTCTGAACTACATAGAAAGACTCTGTGTCCAAAAAGGAAAAAAAAAAAAGCCTACTTTTGACTCCTGATTCTGCTGCTTCTTCTTACCCATACAGACTTGAGAAATCTGTTTAACCTCTCTGGCTCTCAGGAAATACAAACCTACTTTAGAAGTGTGTCATGAGGGAAGGAAGGGCCACCAGGAGGGAAGTTGCCAGTGTGGCGAGTACATGCACTATTGACTGAGTGCACAGGCAGAAAGTATAAAGTAGTATAAAGGAATGTGCAACAGTTAAAAAATGTTTGTCATAGGAAAAGGCAAATAAAGTTTTAGTACAGTGTCTTGGCACACATCATATGTCTAATTAACTTTTTTTTGGTACCGAGATCGAACTCACGATCATGCACTTGTCAGGCAGGTGATGTGCCACTGAATTAAATCCCAGGCCCTGTCCAATTAATCATTAACTCTGTGTTCTTCTTTTCAGTTTGTGTGTGTGTGCTTGTGCGTGCACATACATAGAGTAGGGATCAAACCTTTGGCCTTGGACATGCTGAGCATGCACCTTGCCACTGAACTACACCTCTAGCCCACTGTTTTCACTTCTGAAATAAGAATAATAAATATCTACAGCCAAATGGATGTGATGGCTCAGATGAGATAGCAGAGTCTGAACGGAGAGGACAACAAAGTACATGCTTGGTAAATATTAGCTATAATTGGCTCATAGGGTTGTTAAAAGGATTCAATGGAATTACATTGTGTAATATTCATAATCATCACTTTTCCTTCTCAATAGGAATAGTTCTCTCCTTGAATTTCAGAGACTTTGACCATATTACCTGTAACCTGCAAGTCCATTTTTGTTTTATTTTAAAGCCATTCTTCGCCCTACTTAATCTCTATACTTATCACTCATTTATGTGCCAGAATGTCACAGGAGACAGCAACTGAGCATTTCAGCTCAGATGAGGCTTGGTAATACTCCTTTATTACTAAGATCCTGCTTCGGAAATAGCCAGCGCCATCCTGTTCTTCCCAAGTGTGGGGATGTGGACTACAAAAAAGAGAAAAGGAAGAGCAGGTGGCAAGTAACATTCTTAAATCTTCTTTGACAGCAAGTACTATGTCTACCTAGAAAACAACTTCTTTAAAACCATGCAAAAGATAAAAGGAGCAATGGAAAGCAGCATCCAATTGCTATGACAACTAGAATATTGCAAATAAATACTTCAGCATAGTTTGTTTCTTTTTTTTTTTTGCGGCACCAGGGATAACTCCCGGTCCTAGTTTTTTGAGGCAGGGTCGCACTATGTAGCTCAGGCCGGCCTTGCGCTCACATTGTAGCCCAAGCCGGCCTCGAACTCACAACGCTCCGCCTACCTCAGCCTCCTGAGTGCTGGGATTAAAGGCGTGCGCCACCACGCCCGGCTCATTATTTGTTTCTAAACAAAATAACCTATTCTTTCCAATCTTTGGTCCTCCTCCTTGTTTCCACCTCCTCCTTGCGTTCTTGTACACTCATTTCTACCATATCTTGGAACAAAAGGAGAAAAACACTCCCTTCTGAGTCTCCCCCAACCCAAAATAAAATCTGGCAGCGTATTGTTTGTTTGTACACTGAAACAGGAAGTGTCCCTATTATGTATCAGGACTTTGTCTCCTCACCAGGATTGTTATATTGCACTCCTGGGAGGTATGGCAAGCCCAGAACCTCCCCAAGATCCTGACAGTCAAAATAGTACTGGTATAGCAATGACTTGCTGAGTCACTAGATTTCTCTGAATTTCTCTTTTCCTGTGTGCATGGAGGAAATGCTGCTCTAAATTATAGAAAATATGGACAAGATTTGGGGCATTTGTATTTTTTTTTTCAACTGACCCAGTTTGAACCCAGTCTCCCTTCTCAGTCTAAGCTCTCGCTGGTCTCCTGTGTTGTAGCCAAACATGTTGACTTGTTCCTGGCACACACAATTCTGTGCTTTGGCTCTTGCCATTCTGTCTGCTTGGAATGCCCTATCCCCTTTTCTCCATTCCCTCTGCCCACTTATCAGACTCTCATCTGTTTCCCTTTATGTCTCAAACCAAATAGTACCTCTTCCACAAAGGTTACTTGGGTTTCCATAGCTGGTAATTTCCTGCATTTCTTATCTGTGTTTTTTTCTGGTATTTGTAGTTGTTTATGTGCATCTTTCATCTTCACACCCCAAACAGAGTAACCCCCTTAACTAAAGTAAATACCTTGTATTCTCTTTGATTTCCATACCACTTCAAAGTATAAGTGACCTTTTTATGATATGTAATCCCCCCAACCAAAACTTGACCTGTAAGTTCTTTGAGATCAATAACCATTTCTTATTCCTTATTATACACCCAGCACCTAGCTGATGCTTAACACATAGTTGATGCTCTGAATATATTGGTTAAAATAATGATTAAAAATAGATGCTTTATGAGAAATGAATTAAATTAATTTGTAAAATAAAACTTCAGATTAGTGGGACAATTAGTAGTTACAGGTGAAAGGAATTCATTCCTTTATTCATTCAGCAGAGTTCAAGGCAAATGAGAATCTTGACTTTACAGAAGTTATATTTTAGTGGGACAAACAGAGAATTAACAAATAAAAAAACAAATAAGACTGAGCATGGCAATACACACCTGTAATCCTAACTCTCCATAGGCTGAGGCAGGAGGATCACAAATTCAAGGCCAGTCTAGGCATCTTAGCAAGACCTGTGTCAAAATAAAAAATACAAAGGACTGGGGATGTAGCTGGGGGGTAGAGCATCATCCCTGGGATTCATTCTGGTACCACAATTAATTAATTAATTAAGATTGCTGTAAGTTCTGTGGAGGAAATAATTAGAGCAATGAAACAGAACCAAGTAGGGTTTTATTTAAAGTATTTGTAGAGTTTCTCAGCCTCTGAAGTATTGACATTTTGGTCTAGATAATTCTGTCTTGTAAAGGACTATTCTGTGCATTGTCAGATGTTTAGTACCCACTAGATGCTAGTAACATATATCCTCTCTAGTCATGACAATTGAACTTGTCTATAGGCTTGAGTAGTAGCTCAGTGATAGAGGACATTGAGGAACTCTTGCCTAGCATGTGTGAGGTCCTGGGGGTTGTATCCTCAGCACTGAAAAAAAAAAATACAGGTTCTAGACATTGTAAAATCTCTAGGAGACAAAATCATCCTTAACTGAGAACAACTGTATTAAATAAACGCCTTTTTGAATGAGTGATATGAGCAGAGACCTAAAAGACAAAAATATATCTTCAAGCCTAGTGGAATAATCAGATCCCTACCTGAATACCAGCACTCAGAAAGTAAGGTAAGAGGATCACTTGAACTTAGAAGTTTGAGACTAACCTGGGCAACATAGTGACACCCCAAGTCCAAAAAAAAAAAAAAGAGTGAAGCATATTCAAGGCCACTAAACAAATAAATAGGCTGTAAATGGCTGAAGATAGTGAGTGAAGAGAGGAGTGATATATGATGCAATTAGAGAGGGAGAGAGGGACTTGGTTATATAGTTGCTGGAAGTTATATTAAGAAGTTTAGAAGTGGGGCATGGTGGAACACACCTGTAATCCCAGCATTTGGGAGAGTGAGGCAAGAGGACTGTTACAAGTTCGAGACCAGCCTGGCCTACAAAGTGAGCTCAAGATCAACCTGAACTGCATAACGAGACCCTGTCTCAAAAAAGACCAAAACTAAATAAATAAGTAAGTAAATAAATAAATAAATAAATAAGCTTAGAATTCATTTTAGAGCAGTAGAGGCCATTGAAGTTTTTAACCAGAGAAGTAACATGATCTGCTTTATGTTTTTGAGGATCAAAATGACTGCCAGATGACAAATGGATTGGGCAGAGGTAAAAGCAAGGAGATGGGACTGGATGAACAGTTCAGTAGCACAGTGTGGCTTTATTTATTTATTTATTTATTTATTTATTTATTTTGTGGCACCAGAGATCGAACTCACAACCTCACACCTACCAGGGCAGGCGCTGAAGCCACTGAGCCGAACTCCCGGCCCTATAGTGTGGCTTTAGCATGTGCCAGGCCCTGGGTTCAGACTCCTGCACTAGAAAAAAAGAGAAAGACTTACTATAAATTTATGGTAACCAAGGCAGTGTGGTATTGCCAAGAGAAAAGACAAACAGGTCAATGGAAATAATAAAAACTGCTGGGGTCTAGCTCTGTGGTAAGGTATTTGCCTGGCATTCATAAGGCCCTGGGTTTAATCCTCAGCACCATTAATGACAACAACAACAACAAAAACCGGAAAGAGAGCTGGCAGAAAAATAGAGGGGAAGGGAAGTGGAAGGAGAGGGAAAAAATTGAAAACTGATAAAGAGAAAATGCTAGATAATACAGACAGGATGTAATATATTGTTCATCCAACAAATAATTGTGAGGCAACTTTTGTGTGCCAGGCCTTATACTTAGTGCGGAGGATTTATAGGTGAGTTTTACCTTTGCAAAATGTTCCTGCTCTCTCAGGAGTCTTACCAAAAGTTTCCTGCTCTCTCCGAAGTTCAGAATGGTCTCTACTTTGTTTATGAGCTCAAAAAACAGAATGCCAGTAGGAATGCCGGCAGGAAAAACCAGGCCCTTGAGGTTTCACCTGGGAAAAGAATTCTGTTGGGAATTGGACCAGAGGCCATGTACGTTACATTCTGGCAAAGAATTTGTCTACATTTTGCCCATATCCTAAGACTGCATGATGCTGACTTTCAAGGCAGCCCTGTTTTCAGGCTATGGCGAAAGTACTGCTAGCTCCTTAGCCAGATTTAGTGAGAGTCAGAAGCAAAAGGTAGAGCAGAAAATCTAAAAAACTTAAATTTTGGCAAGAAAAGAAGCACATGTAAAGTTGGGGCCCAAGGAGGGATGGTTGCTGAAGAGATCAGCATCATTAAGAAAACAAAACAGTATTTTGTGCAGGTATAGACAGATACCTCAGGGACATCTCAGGAATCAGCAGACCTTGCTCACCCCCAAAGTGTAAGCCTTTCATTTGCAGACAGAGCTGCCAGGTCCTCTGCTCAAGGAGTACCCAGGAAATTGGTTCCCAATGATTCATTTCACGTGATGAGCCATCCAGGTACTCAGAAGGCTACTGTAGCCATGGTCCCCTTGGGTCTGGCTACTGCTCACACTGGCAGTAGCCTAGCACTATTTATGTGATGCAGGTTTTATAGGGATGAAGAATGCAAAAATTATAGGATCATGGAGGTTTCTACCCAGATTTTAAAGGAAGGCCTGGGAGACTAGGCAGTGTCTACCTGAGAAGGAAATGCATGAAGCTATGGAAATGAAGCCAAAAGTGCAGTGGAGACCCCAGGAAGTCAGAGATGCTAAGAACATGAAATATCTCCCAAGGAAGATTGTGTGCAGCAAGTGGAGACAGTCCGAGAAAAATGCTGTGTGGGCTTCAACAAGTCAGACCATAGGGTCTGGTGGACTCATACCATTTAGAACTCACATTTTACCACTGTTTTCCCTGGATGCTGAACATCAAGCTACAGGACTTAATGTTGGCCTTGTTGGATTTTGGTCTTGCTTTGGTTCTGTTCTTTTCTATCCTATTCCTCCCTCGTGTAATGGGAATGTTTACCCTATCATTGTATATTGGGAAGATACAACTTACATTTTGAATGTTCAGGGAACGGCTAAGAGTTTGCCTAGAATCTCAAAGAAGACTTCAGACTTAGACTTTTGAGCAGTATTGGAGCTGTTGTGTCTTTAGGGAAGGAATTATTATGCTTTTGATTGTAGGCAGGCTAGTCATATCACATTAGGTAGGTGGAATTATGACTTCATGTTTATTTGGAAATTAAGTATGATTTAAGAAGATGTGTTTGGGTGCCAAGTTGACAAGAGATGGAATATGACAGTGATGGTCAACTTGAATGGCTTGAGAGCAACTTATGGGATTAGTAAAGCAATCTTCTGGGTGTGTCTGAGTGGGTCATAGAGTCATGACCTTAGGTACTATGTCTGGTACTTGGTGCCTTCCTCTTCAATGTTGTTGCAGTGAGCACCCTGCTCTACTACACCTCTCTGCTATAATGCTTCTGCCTTGGAGTCATTTGGCCATGGACTGAATCCTATGAAATGAGTCAAAATAAATCTCTCTTCCTTTAAGTTGTGTCAGGTATTCTTTTCCAGCAATGGGAAAGATGACTAATACAGTTATAAGGAAAGAATGCTGGAGTCAGAGAATGACATGGGAAATCTCAGATTGTTATGAGGATAGAAGAAGTTTCAGGTAGGGGGAAAAAGTCTAAGGTGTAAGCCTAGTAGGAAGTTGTGTGTTTGGAAAAGAAAGGAAAGATATTGGAGTGGCATAAGCCCAAAAGCTTTAAGGATGGAATCTTAGATGTTCCACCCATATGAATGAAAGTTTCATAAGCCAGAAGATGGGAGGCATTGGAAAAAACACCAGATTTCCAAAATTTGCAACAAATGTAGAAACATGCCTTTGGAGTTAATACAAAGTCATGATGGGGAGAGGTAAAAGATAGTATGATGGAAGAAGATGGGCTTCAAAGGACAAGGGTGGGACAATGGTAAGAAATGTATCTGAGAGATAATGAGATTGCTTCAAATCTCTAAGCTGCAGTGGACACGATAGAATGCAAAGGGAAGCATATATTATATGTTATATATGCATGACATATAGTTAATGTATATATTTTAAAAAGTGCAGCATACACAGAAAGGGGCTAAAGGTCTGACACAGAAAGAGGCTAAAAGTGTAGCTCATTGATAGAGCATGTGTTTATGCATGAGGATCTGGGTTTGATCCCCAGCACAAAAAAAGATCAAAAAACTATTGTTTATTCCAGTATTTGTGTCTGAAATTAGTGTATGTGTTATAACAAACATTAAATTTAACATTAATAGTTATTTGGCTAATAGAATTTTTGAACTTTGAAGAAGTTAGGGATTAGGTCATTCAGCATCCTCATCTTACAGCAAGCCGCGAGAGATTTAGTGACTTGTTTAAGGTCATAGGGAAATACAGGCTTCTCAGAATTTAGAAGACTTTGGTTGGGAGGGTGATGGCTCAAAGTCTATAAAGTTTGATTTGCTTATTTTTTTCTTCTTAATAAATTTCCTTGTAGTAAAGAGATATAGTCAAAATTGATCTAGCATTCTTTAAGCTGTTTGTAAAATTTGGCACTCCATAAATATTGTAGTTGATTATGGCATTTCTCCTATGGAAAGCATATTTTTAAAGTAGTAACTGATTAGATATTTCTCCTTTTCCTTTCTTCCTTCTTTACACATGCAATTGGCTATCAATTCAAGCCAATCATTGTAACTCATACCCCTCCTTTTCACTCCCCAACTCAGGATATTCATGGCTAATAAAATTTGGGGATCTTTGTTCCAGCTGTCAGGAACATTCAGTCTCTCTTCTATTAAATGGAAGTAGATTACCCCAGGACTATTAGCAGCCAGCTTTGTACCATGAAAGGAGAACTTGCCCTGCGAATGGAATCAAGGTAGTTGCTATCATTTGAATCTTGGATTAAGCTCCATCTGAGGAAGCAACAAAATACCTGGTATGAAGCCAATAATTTATTTTGTTTGTTTTTGCTTTTGTTTCTGTTAAGCCAGTTCTGGATGAATTTTCTACCACTTAAAACGTGAAGAGTCATAACTAATCCAGAAGTTCTAGCATACAAAACCACAGTAATCATGTTTCTCAACACAAGCCTGTATTGTAACTAGGTATACAAAAATATAGCTTTTGGGCTGGGGATGTAGCTCAGTGGCATAGTGCCTGTCTGGCAAGCACAAGGTCCTGAGTTCAATTTCTGGTACAAAAAAAAAAATTTCAACCATGACTTTTAGGAAAAGAAAAATTTTCTACCACTTAAAACGTGAAGAGTCATAACTAATCCAGAAGTTCTAGCATACAAAACCACAGTAATCATGTTTCTCAATACAAGCCTGTATTGTAACTAGGTATACAAAAATATAGCTTTTGGGCTGGGGATGTAGCTCAGTGGCATAGTGCCTGTCTGGCAAGCACAAGGTCCTGAGTTCAATTTCTGGTACAAAAAAAAAATTTCAACCATGACTTTTAGGAAAAGGGAAAAATTTGTATGTTCTAAAGAGAAACCAGAGTGTATCTGTGACTTTTACAATGTCTGATCTCTTTTGACATGCTGTCACTGTACTTTACACCTTACTAGAAAACCATCCAAATGTTTACTATGTCTTAAATGTAGATTTTTAAATTTTTTTTCAAGAATAACTTGTCACAGTAAAACTGAATGACTGTATCCCAAGGTCAATTAACTGGTTGCAAAAGATAAAACATTTCTTTCAACTGTCTGTCCTTTGACTTCATCCAAACCCAAATTTGAATATAAGCACAGATATCTTAGTGGCACGTAAACACTTGCTTGATGTATAAAACAGATTTGTTACTTCCCATAATAGTACTTTTCCATTTTTGCAAAAACTGGAAATTAATAAGCTAAAAAATGACTTAAAAGAGAGCTGGGCATGGAGATCACACACCTGTAATCCTAGCACTCAAGAGGCTGAGGTAGGAGGATTACTTGAAGCATGATTTGAGACCAGACTAGGCAACATTGTAAAATGGCATCTCAAAAGAAAGAAAGAAAGAAAGAAAGAAAGAAAGAGAAGAGGAAAGAAGGAAGGGTAGAAGAAAGCGAAGCAAAGTAAAACAGACTGGGAGAAATAGGCAGGTTTTAAGCATTATTAAGTTGTATAGTATAATATAGTAGTATAAAAGGAGTATATGCAAACTATTTTGGGAAGCATAGAGAAGGGTAAAGTAATGCTGGCAGAGGTGTAAAAAAAGTGATATTTGAGTTGTGCTGAAGATGAAAAGGGAGCTGGGCATGGTGGCGAGGATCGTTGCAAATTCAAGCCCAGCCTGGGCTACAAAGTGAGTTCAAGGCCAGCCTGAACTACATAGCAAGACTCTGTCTCAAAAAAAACAAAAACAAAAAAAACACAACAACAACAACAAAAAAAGGATTTTCTAGGCAGAGAAGAGAGCAGTCACAATATGTAAAATAAAAAGGTAAATAAAGGGATGGCATTTGCAGTGTTTCTTACATGGTTAAGCTTTTTTCTGTGTGTCTAAGAAGTCAATAGTTGAAAAATAACCTATAATTTTTGTCTCTGGCTTTGATAATTCTGTAGGCAACAATAAAGATGGATTAGAGGAAGTAGATTATAAAATTCTGAAGATCTGTAATGGTATTGTGATTATATATGCAAGAGTCACAATGAATCTACTTGAATGCACTAGGAAAAGAAGTAGAGAACAAAGGTTCCTATTAGTAGAAATAGATAAAAAGTTGCCTATTAGCAGCAGCAGTGAGGCACAGGGAATCGTTGAAGGCAACTTTCAATTTTCTGGTTTTGGCAGCTAGGTGGATGCTACTACCATTATTCAAGTGAAAAAACACAACAAAAGCCAGTACGTGAACAATGGAAAAACATTTCTTTTGTTTTTTCCATATCTAGGAAAAAGAGTGTTTCCCTACAAGTATACCTGTAGTTTAGAAAACTGACTTCTATCTGCAATGTAATTTTTTTTTTTTTGTTTTGTTTTGTTTTGTTTTGTTTGGTGGCACCGGGGATCAAGCTCATAACCTCACGCCTGCCTGACAGGCGCGTAAGCTGCTGAGCCAAACTCCCGGCCCTGGTTTTTTGAGGCAGGGTCGCACTGTGTAGCTCAGGCTGGCCTTGGGCTCGCGTTGTAGCCCAAGCCGGCCTCGAACGCACAATGCTCCGCCTACCTCAGCCTCCAGAGTGCTGGGATTAAAGGCCTGCGCCACCACGCCTGGCTTGCAATGTAATATTTTGATTTTGCCTCCTCTTTTTAAAAATTAATTGATGTGTGGTATTCCGTTGTATGCATGTTCCATAATTTTTTTCCACAGACCCTTATATTTATGGTTATGCATACTTTTGTTCCAGATCATTTTAAATTTTAAAAATTTTGTTGCTTGTCCACATTTTCTGGAATAGGCCTATTCTAAAATTTAATTTTGAAAAAGTAAAACAATGAAATTAGAAGGGTTTGTCATGTTTGTTTTGTTTTGTTGGTACTTGGGATTGAACTCATGGCCCTGAACATGCTAGACAATCACTCTATCACTGAGCATTTTCCTTTCCTTTCCTTTCCTTTCCTTTCCTTTCCTTTCCTTTCCTTCCCTTTCCTTCCCTTCCCTTCCCTTTCCTTTTCTTTTTTTCCTTTTTCCAGGGTCAAAGTTTATTCAAGAAAGCAAAAGTAAAGAATGAAAGAGAAACTGGCTCTGCAGAGTGAGTTGGGCTGCAGTAAACAGAAAAAGAGGGTGACAGGGCAAAGATAAAAGTACACGCTGTATCTGGGAACACAGCACAGCTATCATGGAAAATTATGATAGCACCGGGTCCTCATGGCTGCCTTTCTTTCACGCTGTCTAAATCTTGAGAAAACCTCCAAGAACTACATCCAAGTCCTAAGAGGAAGTGCTGAGATCCCACTCCTCAGATTGACATCAGGTCTAGGCCATCCTTGAAAACCTGTTGGAGTTCTCCTGAGCAGTCCATATGCAAGGCTTTGGGTACTGTTCTGTGCAAGTGTCCAGGATCTTGTGATTAACAGATCCTGCCTACTTCCCCAGCCTGCTTTGCTATGCCCTAATCTCCTATATCATTCCCCACTGAGAGACACATATCCCCATAATTCTTTATGGAAGCTGAAGGAGTGGAAGTCTCTGTCTTCTATAACTTCTTCGAACTGGAAAGGGCTGTAGGCCCTGCCTACTGGGAATCATGTGCTCTCCAACTACCTTGGGGTGCTGTGGCTCCCTAGTTAATGGGGAAGTCTAACTCCTCTGAAAAATCAGAAATTTTTTTTTCTTTTCTTTTCTTTTCTTTTTTCTTTTCTTTACTCTCTCTCTCTCTCTCTCTCTCTCTCTCTATATATATATATATATATATATACACACACACACACACACATATATATTCCTTTAATTTTTAATTTTTTTGCAGCATTTTGGATTGAACACAGGGCCTCATGCATACTATGTAAGAGCTTTATCACTGAGTTACATTCCCAGGCCATGCCTAATTAGAAATTGAACTCAGGAATACTTTTCCTGTGGAATTGGAATTTCAAAGGAGGATGGGATGAAATAAAATCTTGTATGCTGGACTATGGCTGGCTGATTCTAATCAATTTAAACTAATCGTTTGGCCATACCACCAGACCCACGGTTCAATCTCCCACAAGAGGAGACTTCCAAGTGGTTACATACCTTTTAGAACACATTTTACTGTGAGGTTGAATGGCCAAGTTCCAAATAATAAAGTAGAAGTTTTAGGGAATTGAGGTGGCAGGTACCTACTTGAGTATTGGAAGCAGAGGTTGGGCACAATTCTGTTGCCTTCCTAAGGCGACATTTCAAGGCTACAGGTCTCTGTTAAATGTAAGTATGAGGGGTGGGAGAGAGATTGGTTTTGTAGAAATACAGGTTGTCAGCGTTGAGACTAGGCAGCCACCTTTTATCAAGCATATGCAGTACTTTGTGCCTTGCACTATACCAAGTAATTTGCATGCATTATTCCATTTAACCACCGCACCTCTTTAAGAAATAGCTGTTACCATCTAACAGCCTTGCTTAGAAATGTGTTTTCACAGGGCATGTGCTTGCCTGTAGTGATACTTGGAAGGCTGAGGCAGGAGGATTGCAAGTTCAAGACCCAGTTTGGAAAATTTAGTGAAATCCTGTCTCAAAATAAGATTTTGAAAGGGTTGGGGATGTAACTCAGTGGTGTAATGCTTTTCTAGCATGTGCAAGACCCTAGGTTTAATCTCCAGTCCAACAACAATGACAACAATAAAACAAAAAACAAAAAAACAAAAAAACCACTGTTTTCACTATTATAAGGCAATGTATCTTCACAAGTATTTTTTCCCTCTTAAATTATTTTCCTAGGATTCATTTTCAACAGGGGCATCACTAGGCCAAAGATCATAAGGATTTTAAAGCCACCTATAATTTTTTTTCTATTCTTACTTGGAAGACCTATTTGTTCCCTTTCTGTGTGCTTTTCTGTAGGGATTCTCCATTTTCTGTTACCCTACCCAGCCTAGAGCCTGACAGACAAGTGCTTAGCATTTATTGCCTGATTGTTAAAGAGTATATGAACACTTACATAAAATAACTGATTCTGCCTCTGATAGAGATTCCCAAGATGGAACTTCACAGACCTACTTCTCTTTTCTCCTCTCTTCTCTTCTTTTCTCTTCTCTTCTCTTCTTTTTTCTTGTCCTTTTTGGTCTTGGGGTTTAAACCCAGGGTCTCACGTGTGCTAAGTAAGTATTCTACCTCTGAGTTTACACCCCCAGTCCTGGCTTATATTATTGTAAATCATTTATTTATAATTTGTTTTCTTGCAAGGGAAAAAAACTTTAAAGTGGTTTAGAAAGATGTAAAAAAAAAAAGCAGCAAAACAAAATACAGTAAGTGTCACAAAGGTGAAGGAGCTCGGTGCTGTGATGCACACCTGTAATCTCAACTACCTGGGACATTGAGGCAGAAGTATCACAAGTCTGAGCCCAACTTGGACAATTTAGTGAGACTCTGTATCAAAACAAAAATAAAATTAAAAAATAGTTCAGTGCAAAGACTCTGGGTTCAGGGGGCTGGGGATTTAGCTCAGTGGCATAAGCGCCTGCCTGGCAAGCGTGAGGTCGTGAGTTTGATCCCTGGTGCCAGGAAAAAAAAAAGGCTCTAGGTTCAATCTGTAGTACTAAAAGAAGGAAGAAGGAAGGAAGGAAGGAAGGAAGGAAGGAAGGAAGGAAGGAAGGAAGGGAGGGGAGGAAGTGGGGGAAGGAGGAAAAAAAAGAGAAGGGAGAGAAGAGAGGAAGGGGAGAGTGAGTGAGTGAAGGAAAGGGAACATAAAAGCAGAAAGTAAAACGGACCTAGAAAAGAAGTACTCACAAAATGCCTTCCATGAAGCTCTAGATATGCTAAGGAGGGCAAAACAAAATTTTGACTTTAATGTTCCTGGCAACCAACAAAAATACAAGAAAGCAATTAGTTGAAACAAGATTTGCACTGCTCATAAGCAAAAACAGCCTGGTTACTTAAGGGAAATCACTTATCATGAAAACAAGACTTTTAAATCTTTCCTATACCTTCTTTCAGAGAGCAAATCCTGTGAACAACATCACATTCAACAACACATTCAACAACACATTCAACAACATTATAGTAAACCAGGTATTGTGGCACACACCTGTAATCCCAGCCCTCAGTATGCTGAGGCAGGAGGATCATTGCAAGTTCAAGACCAGTTTGAGCTACAAAGTGAGCTCAAGGCCAGCCTGAACTGCATAGTGAGACCTTGTCTCGAAACAAACAAAGAAAAACATTATAGTATGCTTGAAGAGAAATTTTGAAGACTGTTTCTTACACTATCCATAATAAAAGCCAAAAGCATTATAGCTAAATTCAGTTCAATAAAGATAATTTATGATGATGATTATTAATTTGTAAATATAAACTACTCTCTCCTGACTTTATTTGACCCACAAGAAATTTTTATTTAAAGACTTAGTGTGAAAGTTCTCAATTTGATATTCACGAGCAACAATGAAGATACCCTAAATTCTCTGAAATTGGGCCGAGGGTTTATCTCAGTATCACAGTGTTTGCCTAGCATGTATGATCCCCAGCACTGAAAAACAAAAATGAAGTCTCTGAAATTTTATGTGTAAATATTGTTTCCATGAGTATATATACATTTTCCAGGCAGAGGGGGATCTAGAGCAGAAGTTCTGAATTAACCGTACTTTAGAATCACTCAGGAGAGCTAAAAACAAAAAAACTAAAACAAAACAGTACTAAGGTGCCTAAATATCCTGAATTAAGAGGCTTGGGAGAACCCGGGCATGGCTATTTTTTGAAAGCTCATCAAGTGATTTTATTTTATGTTTTATTTATTTTTGGGGTACCAGGGATCAAACTCACGATCTCACACTTACCAGACAGGCACTTGAGCCTGCTAAGCTAAACCCCCAGCCCTGCCAAGTGATTTTAATGTGCAGAGTGAAGACAAATACAAAACACCTAAGAATTAATTAAAATACAATAGCTGATATGTGGGTTTAGGCCTGAAATTTTGCATTTCTGACCAGCTTCCAGGTAAAACCACTGCTGCTAAATTTCAGAACATAGTTTGTATAGCAAGGCTCTAGAGTGGTGGCATTCAGAGGGAGAGTGATGGATATGCATAATGCCAAGAGATTATTTGCCTTTTTTACTGTACTAACATTGTGCTAATAGTACAAAAGCAAAGCTCTTTTTCCTTAGCAGGTAGTGACATCAACCATATCAAGTATTCATTTTACACCTTACTGCCATTCACTTGCAAATAGAGAAATAAATAAATAAATAAATAAATAAATGTAGTTTTATTTAAGAATATCCTTGATGAAGCAGAAAAGGAGATTAATTTTTAAATTTCTATCTCTCAATACCTATTTTAAATTACATATTTGGTGTGACAAAAGGGAAGCGTGCAGAAGCGCTTCAGCTATGTATCTAAGGACGATGGATGGTTGTCCTGAGGAAAAACATTTGTGCAGAGTGGGGCATGCAATGCAGCCCAATAACAGAGCATGTACTTGGTGTGTGCAAAGTTCTGTGTTCAATGCCCAGAAACAAACAAAAATGAAAACAAAAACATAAACACACATTTGTATGATTCATTGAACTGTTAGCTAAGCTAGCCATTTTTCTCATTGACCACCATTTTTATTTGAAAGAATGATTAACAGACAAACTGTAACTATTTGAATTTGGATATTTGACTGAAATTTTCCCCCAAAAGTGAGCAAAGCAAGATTCCACTTAAGGAAAATAACTGACCATGATAAGACGAGAATTTTGTAAAACTTGTTTCCATCATATGAGCTTGACAGCTTCCCAATACTTAAAAAGACTTTCTAATAATAATGAATGTGATATTTTGATATTATATAATGAGGGCTGGAGTTAGCTCAGTGGTAGAGCATTTTGCTACCTGGCTTTGGTTTTGATCCCAGCATAGCAAGAGCAAAATAAACAAACAAAAAAATATATACACACATACACACATATATGCACGCATGCACACCTGCGCTTACTTATATTGTATAATGAAACGTGCCAAATATCTGGAAGAGCTACATAACTCAGTGAAGCAATATTTTTCAAATCACTGGTGCATATATTAAGTCATGCTTGGATAAAACATCCATTCAAAGAGCAAGAAATACACTAGGGAAGCTGAGGCAGGTGAAGCATTGTGAGTTCGAGGCCGGCTTGGGCTACAACACCAGCGCAAGGCCGGCCTGAGCTACATAGTGCGACCCTGCCTCAAAAAACCAGGGCCAGGAGTTTGGCTCAGTGGCTTAAGCGCCTATCTGGCAGGTGTGAGGCTTTGAGTTCGATCCCGGGTGCCGGGGGCTGGGGGGGGGAGCAAGAAATACCAATGGATTTGAATGTGGCAGAGGACAAAATGTTCATTAATATAGCTTTAGATCCTGCTTTTCAACTAACATTTAAGAAATTACCATTTATTGAGGGTTAATGTGTATAGCTAAGTGATAGAATGAGTGTTTACTATACAAGGGCCTGGTTTCAATCCTCAGCACCGCAAAATAAACTAGCACTTGTTGAGTTTCCATGTAGTATCAAAACATACCCACAATTGTCTGAAAAGGCTATCCAAAAACTTCTTATGTGTATCACTATAGGGTAAATTTTCTCTGAATACTTCAAGTAAAGCAACATGTTGCTATAGACTAATTGAAGATATGACAATCTAGCTAACGCAGACACGAAAGAATTTTATAAAAATGTAATATCTATGCTGTCCTCATTTTTTATTGTTTTGGAAAAATACATCTGTTTTAATAAAAATATGGTATTTATGTTAAAACATAAGAAGATTATTTTTATTTATTTATTTATTTATTTTTTTTGCGGCACCGGGGATTGAACTCACAGCCTCGCTCCTGCCAGACAGGCCCTTAAGCTGCTGAGCCAAACTCCCGGCCCTGGTTTTTTTGAGGCAGGGTCACACTATGTAGCTCAGGCCGGCCTTACGCTCACGTTGTGGCCCAAGCGGGCCTCAAACTCACAACGCTCCGCCTACCTCAGCCTCCAGAGTGCTGGGATTAAAGGCGTGCGCCACCACGCCCGGCTAAGAAGATTATTTTTAGCTAGCCATGACAGCACATACCTGTAATTCCAGCACTCAGAGTGGGGCTGAGGCAGGAGGATCATTGTGAATTCAAAAATAGCCTAAACTATACAGTGAGATCCTGTTTCAGAAAACCAGAAAAGAAGTTCATTGTTACTTTGTTTTATTTCTAATGTTAATAATTATTGATTAATATATCCCATATAAACAAAAGCTCATTACTTTTTAAGACTTTTTAGTCTTAGAATTTTCATTAAATTTCAGACAAAGTCTGGCGTAGTGGCACATGCCTGTAATATCAGCATTCTGGGAGATTGAGGCAAGAAGATCTAAAATTAGATTCCCACCGATTAGCAAGAACCTGTCTGGAAATAAAAAATAAAAAATGCTGAAATTGTGGCTCAGTGAGAATGCCCTGGGCTCAATCCACAGTACTGAAAAAAGAATTTTTTTCAAAGAGGTCCAAGACTTCAACATGGGTAAGACCCACGGATCTTTAAAAAGGAATAGATGAACTCATTGCATTTTCTTCATGAAGTTTTTGTTTTTTGGGGTTTGTTTTGTTTTGTTCTGTTTTAGTTAGGCTTTTGAAAGTACAGAATGGCAATAAGGTCTAGGTTCTATTTATGACAAGAACTTGGAGTACAACTCTGAGCTGCCAATTAACTACTAAACTTTAATATTAATGGATTCAAAACAAGTTTTAGAAGTTCCAGTTCCAATTCCTTAATATGATATACAAATGTATCCCGTACACACTGAACCAGAATGAACTAATTCAATTTGTGACAACTCTACATAGCAGGTACTTTTATAATCTGTTATTTGTACATATTGTTGAATGGATGGATGAGGGAATAAATGAGTAAATATAATTAAGTAACTTTTTTAAAACTATACACAAATCCAATTTAGAGAAGAGATGACTTTTCAGTACAGCTACAGTCATCTATCACTTCCTGTCTTTTTTTCTCATCATTTGCCTATCGGCAGTTTTCTTCTGTGTTTTTACTGCTACCTGCCTCTTCTGTGTTTCATCTCCTCAAAAATATCATTTCTAAATCTTTTCTAGTTGCATTTTTTGTAAATAAATACAAACACCACAGTTTACATCAAGTAGATCATACCCTAGCTCTCACGCCCCCCAACCCCCACCAAAAGGGGCAGGTGTTCATCTCGGTAGGCAGATCTCCTCACTATCTCCCAATAATGCTTAGAAAAAGAACTAACCTTCACTGAGGAATTACTGCATACTACTCACTTTACTGCATGACCTTACTTAGGCTTCATTGGGTAGCGATGGTACTATTTTTATCATTCCTGTTTTATAAGGATAGGAAAATGGAAGACAACAGAGCCAAAATAACTAGTCCAAGTCTCACAGCTGGATAGTGGTAGAGTCAGGATTTGATTTTTAACCTGCCTTTTTTTTTTTAATTCTATGACTTTACTTAGATATAATTTACAAATCACAAATTTCACCTACTGTAAGCATACAATTCAACAATTTTGAGTAAATTTGCAGAGTTGTGCAACCACCACCACAAGATGGTATTTAGAAAATTTTCCTCATCCCCAAAAAAGTTTTCCTTGTGCTCATTTGCAGTCAGTTCTGCTCCCATCCCCAGGCCCAGACAACTACTAATCAGCTTTCTGTCCCTACAGAGTAGCCTTTTGTGGAACTTATATAAATGGAATCCTACATTGCATGTAAATAGAACCTTTTGTGTCTCACTTTTTTCACGTAGCATGACGTTTTTGAAGTTCACCCATGTTGTATAGTAGCTCACTCCTTTTTTATTTTTTTCCAGTACTAGGAATTGATTAAACCTGGGACCTTCTCATTGGGTTACATCCCCAGCTGTTTTTATTTTTTATTTTGAGCCAAGGTCTCACTAAGTTGCTAAACTGCCCAGGCTGAGATCAAAATTGTGATCCTCCTGCTTCAGGGCCCCCACCCCCACCCCAAGTATTAGGATTACAAGCATATGCCAAAATTTCTGTCTTATTCATTCTTTCTTAGTGTTGAATAGTATTCTGTTGTGTGAAAATAACAAGTTTTGTTTATCTGTTCAGCAAGTAATGTACATTTGAATTGTTTCCACTTTTTGGTGAATATGTATAATGCTGTTATGAACATACAATTTTTTGTGTACATATATATTTTCATTTCTCTTGGCCAGTACTTAGAAGCAAAATTGCTGAGCCATATATTTATGATGAACTTTCTTTTCTTTTCTTCTTTTTTTTTGGAATCGAACTCAGGACCTTATGCTTGCCAGGCAGGTGCTGTGCCACTGAGCTATATCCCCAGCTCCATGATGATTTTTTATTTATTTTATTTTATTTTTTTTTTTTTTGTGGCACCAGGGATTGAACTCACAACCTCGGGCCTGTCTGGCGCTTAAGCCACTGAGCCAAACTCCTGGCCCTGGTTTTTAGAGGCAGGGTCGCACTGTGTAGCTCAGGCCGGGCTTGCACTGGCGTTGCAGCCCAGGCCGGCCTCGAACTCACAACACTCCTCCTACCTCAGCCTCCCGAGTGCTGGGATTAAAGGCGTGCGCCACCATGCCCGGCTTCTATGATGAATTTTTAAAGAAATTCCAAAAGCGTTTTCCAAAGTGACTGTCTCGTTGTATATGTATTCCACCAGCAAAGGATAAAGATCTCGATTACTCCACATTCTCATTATCACTTGGGAATGTCAGTCTTTTTATTATAATTGTCCTAGTGATGTTGAGTGTATTTGACTGCTTTTTTTTTCAATGCTAGGTATCAAACCCAGAGTTTCACACATGCTAGCCAAGTACTCTACCACTGATGTACACACTCAGCATTTGTTACACATCTCTATATATTTGGTGAGATCTGTGCTGCGGAGTCATTGTCACTTAACCAGTGCTTCCCAAACATACCATAATCATTCTTACCTTTTTCCTTTTAATTAAAGCCTTTCTATAATCTAAAATGCCCTGTTGTTTTATGACCCTAATTTTTAATTTTTAAAAATCCAGCTCCAAATTTTCATTCCCCATAACACTAATCCTGGCAACGTTTTATACTTCATATCTCTCACAGTATTCTGTGTATAGCAACTTAACAAATGTCTGTTAACTTTTTTTTTTTTTTCTTTTTGCGGCACCAGGGATTGAACTCACAACCTCGTGCCTGTCAGACAGGCGCTTAAGCCACTGAGCCAAACTCCCAGCCCTAGCTTTTTGAGGCAGGGTCGTACTGTGTAGCTCAGGCCGGCCTTGCACTAGCGTTGTAGCCCAAGCTGGCCTCGAACTCACAACGCTCCTCCTACCTCAGCCTCCCGAGTGCTGGGATTAAAGGCATGCACCACCACACCCGGCTATGTCTGTTAACTTTAAAGATGGACTTTGTCCCAGTTAAAATTTAGGTGCATGCTGGGAAGTTGAGTCAGAAGGATCTCAAATTTAAGACCAATTTGGGCAACTTGGTGACTTAGTAAGACTGTATCTCAAAACAAAAAACTGAAAAATAACCAGAGATATAGCTCAGTGCAAAGACCCTGTGTTCAATTCTCAGCACCATAAATTAATTAATTTTTAAAATGACTTCCCCCCAAAAAAAGATAAAATATGACTCTTACATTACTTCTGAGCAGAACAGACTCTCAACATATATTTCTTGAAAACTAATTCTGTGGAAGATACAAAAATGAATAAAGCAAAATAAAATACAAAAAAATTTCCATCTAGCCTGGCATGATGGCACACACATGAAATTCCAGCTACTTGGGAAGCTGATGCAAGAGAATCACAAATTTGTAGCCAAGCTGGGAAATTTAGTAGCAAGACCTTGTCTCAAAATGAAAAATAAAAGGCTGGGAATATAGCTCAGTGGCATAGTGCCTGCCTGGCAAGCATGAGGTCGTGAGTTCGATCCCCAGTACCAAAAAAAAAAAAAAAAAAAAAAAAAAAAGAAAGAAAGAAAGAAAAAAGACTGGACTAGAGATAAAAAATAAAAACAAAAAATGAAAAAGGTTGGGCTCAGTGGCATAGCACTGGCCTGACAAGTGCAAGGTCCTGAGTTTGACTCCCAGTACAAAAAAAAAAAGAAAGAAAGAAAGAAAAAGAAAAAGAAAGGCTGAGAACGTAGCTCAGTGGTATTGGATTGCTGGGTTTGATCTTTGTTGTTGTAAGCAACCCTGTTTGTGATCAGCCTACCTTTTTTTTTTTCTTTTTTCGCGATACCAGGGTTCGAACTCACAACCTCGCACCTGCCAGACAGGCACTTAAGCTACTGAGCCAAACTCCTGGCCCACTGGGTTTGATCTGTAATACTACAAAAAATATTTTTTAAATTATCATCCAGTGTACTGCATGGACACAGACCCAAATAATGCAAAAATATATCCTCTGAAATTGTCTCATAATTTTAGGCTGACACCCAAAGATCTATTACCTGTTTTCCCACTAACTTGTTTAACAATCATTTAGAGATCCCTGGTTAAAAAAAAAAAAAAAGCAATCAGAGTATTTCCAATATAATTATCCAGGATATAATTGCTATCATTAGGAAAATGATAATTAATAGGATATGATTGTTCTACTTGTTCATACAAGATGAAGGAAAGCAACAAGTAATCAAATAATTCTAATACAATCATAAGTGTTCTAGTAAAGATAGATCCAGTGTGGACCACAGAGGAAAATGTTATCACAATGTCACAGAAGAGTTTTTGGTTTGTCTCTTCTGGTGCTGGTGACCAAATCCAGAGTCTCACACGTGGTGGCGAACACTACCACAGGGCTATCTCTCCAGCAAAAGAGATGGAGATTCTTTCTTTTTTTTCTTTCTTTCTGTTTTTTAAGAAGAAAAATTAGCTAAGCAAAACACAGGACTTCCTGGTGGAAATCTGGCCCAGCTCTGGGTTTTTCTCCTACGTCAGGCTGCCAAAAACCTGATCCAGTTCTAGATTCTAAAATAGGATGCAAAAAACTGTCCTGGGCTGACCTGGTCTCCTGGGGATATTGGGATTATGTCAACAGTAGCACATACCCATACCTTTTCCATCTTCTGGACCATTTCTGGGCATTATTATGAATTTTTAGGAAATATGAACAGTTTTAGAAATCAGTAAGAGTAGGAGGCCATGAGAACTAAATAAGAAATAAACCTCTTGAGGAAGTCCATTTTTTTAAACCAATCTAACCTCTTCAAGTCTGGACGAGAGCCCGAGGAGATTCTGTATTATAAATAATTTTAACTGTTACCTGGTGAAACCATTAGGTCTTCAGATCCACAGTTTCTGCTCACTTGCATTGCACAAGTGTGATTTGGTTTTAGCTGAATACTGACTTTGGTTTAAGCCCCTGTTAGAAAGCTGATCTAGATGACCAATGGAACAGGTAAAATATGAACAGCAGTATTAGTCTTGGGAATTGTTTTTCTGAGTAAAATTAGTCAGGAAGCTGTTTCTGCTGCCACTAAACTGGTATAATGAAAAACATTAGGCTTTTAGTTATAATTTGAGTTGGAGACATAGCTCTGTGGTGAACATGTAAAGTTCTGGGTTCAATGCCCAGCATTAAAAAAATGATTTCGGTAATAGTTTTTATTTATTATTTTATTTTTTGGTACCAGGTATTGAACTCATGACCTGACACTTACCAGGCAAGTGCTTGAGCTGCTGAGCTAAATCCCTGGCCCCTTCAGTAATATTTTTAATCTAGACTGTGAAACTGTAGTCAAATCATTCAACTCTCTCAAGTCTTAATATCTATGCCTGAAAAATACCCATCTTTAATTCTTTATTGAACATTAAAGGAATTATATTATAACCCCTTGTTAACTACTTGGTAATGGCATTGATAATGCTAGTACTGCCACTTTTGGCTAATATTTATTGAGCATTTTCTATGCGCCAGGAAATGTTTCAAAGTGCTTTGAATAATAATGATTATTTAGCTGAATTTCTAAATCTTGGTATCTGTATTAACTCTATCCACTCCTATTCACATGAAAGACAAGTGAATTGCCATTTGTCTTAGTCAGCCTGGGTCACTGTCCCAAAATACCACAAACACGGTGGCTTAAACACCAATTATTCATTGCTTACAGTTCTCCAGGCTAGAAGTCCAATATCAGGGCCCTCTTCCTGGCTTGCAGATGGCTATCTTTTAGGTATGTCTTACAGAGCAGGAAGAGAAAGAACTCTGATCTCTTCTTCCTTTTCTCCTAATGGTACTAATCCCGACATGGTGGCTCACTCTCATAATCTCATCTAAACCTAATTATCTCCCAAAAGCCTCATTTCCAAAAACTATCATACGGGGTTTAGAGTCCCAACATAAGTTTTGTGGGGACACCAATTTTCAGCCCATAACACCACTTTAGCATTTGGTTCTCCATCCTGGTTGCACATTAATCATTTAGGGAGCTTTTAAAAAATATCAATACCTATATGGTAGACCAATTAAAGCAGAATAGCTGGAAGTAGAGCCTAGCTCATCATTCTTGAATGAAGGAGAGTTAGAATGGGTAATGTTTTTAAAAAGAAAGGATAACATTCATATTCTTCATGAGTAATGAGCATCCCACTTTTCTTCAAGCCCTACCAGTCAGTCCAAGGAACTCTGATTTTGCTTACTTTTTACTCTTTTGGGTTTCTCTGTTTTTCTATATAGGAACAAAATCTAAAGAGAGGCTTCTTAGAGGATTTCTGTGGGTAATAAAGAAAAGATGTATTTGAAAAATGTTCAGTACATTTGTTTTTTCTCAGAGTCCTATCAAGTCTTTTATTACTAGTTGCTGGGAAAACCTTGGGATTCATTTTAAAAATAGTTATTCTGTCCTGGATTTATTAATTCAAGTATTACATATTGGCTGTATATCATGCATCAAGAGCTGTGCTGGAGGCTGAGGTAGGAGGACGTTGTGAGTTTGAGGCCCGCTTGGGCTACAATGCGAGCTCAAGGCTGGCCTGAGCTACATAATGCGACACTGCCTCAAAAAACTAGGGCCGGCAGTTTGGCTCAGTGGCCTAAGCACCTGTCTGGCAGGCGCGAAGCTGAGAGTTCGATTCCCGGTGCAGCAAAAACAAAACAAACAAACAAACAAACAAACAAACAAAAAAGAGCTGTGCTGGATGCAGGGATTTAAAGAGTAACAAATTTCTATTCTCCAGAGTAAGGAAACCACACAGATAACACACATAAAATGGGAAAAGTTTGTGTAAAATTACTTTGCAAAGGGCTCTGAAATTGCAAATAAGAGATCAATTCATTGTGAGCTATTAGGGAAAACCAAAGAGGGAACATGGTAGACTTTATTTTCAGTCCTTGGGATCAAAACCAGAACCTCCTGAATGCTAAGCAAACACCTTGCTATGGAGCTACACCCCCAGACCTGATGACAAGAAGGGATAGGAAATAGGTAAAAGATGTTTCTGGCAGAAGAATGAAGTTGAAAAATGGGCTGGAGGTGTGATTGAACGTTGAGTGGCCTAGAGTCATACAAATGGAGGGCATTTAAGGAAATTACAGAAAATAAAATAGGATAATTTCTAGTCAGATTTTTAAGAGACTAGAAAGCAGCAGAGCTATGAATTGCCATTTTGCAAAGAATGGAGTACAGTAGGAAAAATTAGCTCAGCTACCTTTCATGAGAACTGACTGTGCTTAGGCATTTTTCTAAATGCATATATAGAGTAATGAACTAAGCAGATGTGGTTCCTACACTCAGGTAGTCTAATCTATCTTGGGAGACAGACTATAAATAGGTATGTTCTAAAAATGTATAATATTATCATGGGGATAAATGCTATGAAGAAACAAATGGTACGAGGAGAAAAAATAATGACTAGAGACAATGGCCAGTAGTGATTAGGGAGAATAGAATGGGTTCAGACTAAGATTTGAAGGGTAAGATGTTAGCCATGAAGAGCACAGAGAAGAGCTTTTGATAAAGTCTTAAGGCAGGATAGAACTTAGCACATTCTAGGAATTGAAAGACAGACCATATAGCTGGAACATAGCAGAAGACAGTGGCCTAAAATGAGAAGGGCGTAAGATGAGAATAGATATGCTGGTAGAATCCAGATCTTTCAAGGTCTCTTCTAGGCCCTGGGAAGGAATGTGAATTGTATTCTTACAACAATGGAAAGGTATAGGCTGGTTTTAAGCAGAACAACAACATGACTGGATTTGTATTTTAAAAAATTACTAAATGGCAAGTGGATTGAAAGTGAGTTAGGGCAATCAGTAAACCTTAGAGAAATTCTGGGGTGAATATCGCTTCTACTAAATGAAATACAGGAGGAAATTAAGAGCAGAGAGTGGTTTAGTGAGCAAGGTGATGACTTTGTTTTGTATCCTTAGGACTTTGAGTTTCTAACACTAGTTGTTTTCAGTATGAGTCCAAGTTGGACTGAGACAGAGAGCTCCAGGGTCAGTGTAGAAAATTCCACACACTGTAAAATAGCTGATATAAAGGAGGATTAAAGGGATAATTCCAAGACTGGACTGCAGAAAAGCCTAATAGCTTATCCCAAAGTTATTTTTATAGCGATGTCAGACAGTTCACCACATTGTTTCAAAGATATTCCACAAACTTCTGAACTTAGGATAGATGTCTGAGTAGGCAAATGAGAACCAGATTGCAACAAGAAGTTAGTAAGTGGCTGGGCGTGGTGGCGCACGCCTTTAATCCCAGCACTCGGGAGGCTGAGGTAGGAGGAGCGTTGGGAGTTCGAGGCCGACTTGGGCTACAACGTGAGCTGGCCTGAGCTATACAGTGCGACCCTGCCTCAAAAAACTAGGACTGGGAGTTTGGCTCAGAGGTTTAAGCGCCTGTCTGGCAGGCGTGAGGCTGTGAGTTTGATCCCCGGTGCCGCAAAAAAAAAAAAAAAAAAAAAAAAAAAAAAGTTAGTAAGTGTTTACTGAATGAATAAAATGAATGTAGCAGGGATACTTCAAGGTATAGGAGGTGAAAAAATCACCAAAAAAAGAAAAGAGAGAGAGAGAAGAAAAAGGGAACAGTCAAGTAATGAAGTCTGACTGAAACTGATCTGACAGAAATTGACTGGTTGCAATCATAACAGAAATTTGTGTTAGACCACTGAAGATTCTAAAACTGGTGCTTTTAACTAGTATGAGAGAATATCTACTAAGAAAGATGTTGAGAGTATATGTCTAACACCCTAAGACTTTTGTCGTTGTTGCTTTTCGTTTTTTGTACTGGGGATTGTATCCAGGGCCTTCACACTGTGCTACATCCCTAGCTCTAGTAGGTGTGTGCCACCATGCCTGGCTCCAAAGATATTTTAAAGAATAGGAAAATAGTTTACTGGATAAGCAGAGTTCTCAAGCATTTGGTGATGTGATTTCAATTTGTCTTTTTTTTTTTTTTGCGGCACCGGGGATCGAACTCATAGCCTCGCACCTACCAGACAGGCGCTTAAGCTGCTGAGCCAAACTCCTGGCCCTAGGTTTTTTTGAGGCAGGGTCGCGCTATGTAGCTCAGACCAGCCTTGCGCTCGCGTTGTAGTCCATGCCAGGCTTGAACTCACCACGCTCCACCTACCTCAGCCTCCCCAGTGCTGGGATTAAAGATGTGCGCCACCACGCCGGCTGTGATTTCAATTTGATTGGTATTTTTTACACAGGACTTACCAGGACCAAAGAGGAATTTTGAAACAATAGAATATTTATTAAAACAATATTCAGGCTGGGCACGGTAGTGCACACCTTTAATCCCAGCACTCGGGAGGCTGAGGTAGGCGGAGCGTTGTGGGTTCGAGGCTGGCTTGGGCTACAACGCGAGCACAAGGCCGACCTGAGCTACATAGTGCGACCCTGCCTCAAAACGCTAGGGCTGGGAGTTTGGCTCAGTGGCTTAAGCACCTGCTTGGCAGGCACCAGGTTATGAGTTTGATCCCTGGTACTGACCAAAAATAAGTAAATAAAAAATGAAACAATATTCAGTTGTTGAAGAATTGTCTCTTGTGCAAAACGGCAAAGTAGAATCTCTCTAAAATATATATAAAAGTAAGGGGAAAACAACCTTTTGCTCATAGTTTCAATAAGCTTACTTAAAACATATTTAAATGGATGAGCTAGCCCATTTCATGTATAATATGTATCTAATATATTTGGATTTAGAGTTCTAGCAAGTCTAAATATACTAAAATAGACCAGTTATCTCTTCTTTCTTCTATAAAAGAGGCATACAAGCTAACCATAAAGATTGAGGGCATTAATATTAGACAGACCTGGTTTTGATTCTTACTTAGCTACTTCCTAGCCCTGGGACCTCAGGAAGTTATTCAGCCTCTCTAGGCCTAGTTTTCTCACCAGTGCTGTGTAGATAATAAAAGAACCTACTTCAAAGGTTTATTGTGAAAATTAAATGAAAAAATTAAAACATTTAGCCCAGGGCCTTGTAGGCAGTCCCTGAAACATTCTCTCCCAGCAAGACATTAGAAATAATATAATATCAAGCATTTATTATATGTCAGCAACTATGCTAAGTATTTTAAATACCACATTACTTCATTTAATCCTTTGAGATAGGTACAGTTTCTTAATCAAATGTCACTTGTCAAGAAATTGAGGCTTAAGAAATTTAATCAGAGAAGTATACAAATGTTCACCCTCAGGTGTGCATATATAATTTAATGTGAACATAGGCTTTAATACAAATGCAAGAATCACTACAAATCCGTTGTTGCTAGTTTCGTATTTCCCAATACTTCGACCTGGAAATGATGGTTCTGGAATAGTATGGTAGCACTGGATAGAAAAGCACCCACTCAACTAGAAGAGGGATGCTTGTTTTGTTATATTTTTGTGGAACTAAGGATTGAAATCTGGGCACACTAGGAAATTACTCTACCACTGAGCTATTATGCCCTTGGTGCCATACTTTACTAGAAAAGGTGATGCCTCTGCAAAAGACACAAGTTTTTCTTAGCTTGTTGAATAGGTCATTTAACTAAGTCTTGGGTCTCAGTTTCCTCATCTGTAAAATGAAGGAGCTGGCTCAGCTCTAATTCAATCAGTTCTGAATCTAAGCAGCCCTTAAGCTTACTGTCTTTTATCGACAGTTCTATACAAACACTGGGCTTCATGGCAACAGCCACTCAGCTCTCCTAGTGCTGGAATGCAGCTTTACTCCAGCAAGAAGAACTATTTACATCACAAATTCCTGGGTGAATAGAGAGCTAGGATGGAGGAGAGATCTGTTTGTCAGAAATCTTAAAGACCCTAGCTTTTTTTTTTTAAGCCCCTGGCTCTAAAAGACATTCTGGAGAAAATTGTCTGTGGGTAGCGTATATGTGCTTAATTAGAAAAAACTGCATCAGTATTTAATTCACAAAATCACCCTCAGGAGGTACAGGAGCTGTCTTAGCTAAGATTTAAAGGGTCACTTTGCCACTAAGTGCTGAGTCAATGAGTGGAGGAGATTGTGACCCAGGTTCTTTAAAACCTGAGATGATGCCAAAAAAATTCTTGCCAAAGGAGTTTTAAATCAATTCTATTTTTAAAATTTTGCAGTGCTGGGGATTGAACCCAGGGCCATGCACATGCTAGGCAAGTACTCTGAGACTAAGCTTTATGCCTAATCCTTCAACTGTATTCTTTTTCTTTTTCTTTTTTTTTTTTTTTTTTTTTGAGAGAGAGAGAGAGAGGCCCTCTCACCATGTAGTCTATAACTGGCCTTGAACTTGCTGTGTAGCTAAGGTTGGCCTTGAATTCACGATCCTTCGTCACAGCCTCATGAGTGCTGGGATTACAAGTGTGTGCCCACCATGCCTCAACTGGATTTTTTTCTTTTTTCTTTCTTTCTTTTTTTTTTTGTATCGGGGATCAAATACAACCTCGTGCCTACCAGGCAGGCGCTTACACCTCTGAGCTAAATTCCCTCCCTATTTTTTTGAGACAGGGTCTCACTATGCAGTTCAGGCTGGCCTTGAACTCACTTCGTAGCCCAGGCTGGTCTCAAACTCACAACAATCCTCCTGCCTCAACCTCCTGAGTGCTAGGATTAAAGGCGTGCGCCACCACGCCCGACTTTCAACTGGATTTCATGATGAACATTAATAAGAGCTTTAGCTTAAAAGAACGAGGACTCTGGGGCAAAGGGATCAGGGATCAAGATGTGAAAAAAAATCTCTTTTCAAATAAAGCTGGAGCTGTCCTTGAAAAGGGTACCCTAGACCTGCTCTACCTTCTATTTTCAAGGCTTCTTGAAGTTTTTTTTTTAAGAATCTTAACTCTTTAGGGTGAAACAGAGGTGTTATCAATGATGAATTCATGGAGAAGGAACTTTTACTTTCTCTTCCTCTATTTTGCTTCCTTAGATTGGAGCCCAAAGGAGCAATATCCTTTTATAACTCAGATGTAAAGGAAGCGTATCTCACTAAAACGCCAAGTTTAAAGAACTGCTTCTGAAAGGGAGTGGTTCCAAGAGAAATGTAATGCGCACTTCAGTAGGTTCCCACTTGAGGGCAGCAGTGTCAGCCTTTGCTGACTGCTCAGGACCGCCTACGGGAGGGATCTATACAGCCAGGGTACTGAAAGGAGCTCAAGAATGTGGAGGTGGGGTGGAGGCGGCATGAGAGGTTGGAAAACAGACGTGAGAGTCCCAGAAGACACATGTCTACAGTCCGAGACAGAGCTGTGTCCCTGAGCTGGAGGAATCTCAAAATGAACGGATCGTCCCTGCCACTATGGCTGGTTTCATCTGAGCAACAAAACTTTCTGAGATAGAGGAGCTAGGACATCCAAGGCAAATCAAAGCTGACTTACAAACTGAAATTGGTACTTGCTGTTTTTCTACTTTCCACAAGAGGGTAGAACATGAAAAGAAGATTAGAGCATTCTCATCTCAGAATGACTAGCCCTGGAGGAACACTGTTAATGCGGAGGGAGGGGGTGTTATCTTGCTAGCATGTGTATTTACTCAAGTTGCTTATGCATTTCCAATGGCCTCCTCAAATCACCAGAATAAAGCCTGAACTGATGAAAATGGCATGCAAGTCTCTTCCCAAATTGTTTCCACCTTCCCTGCTAACTTTACCCTTTTGTCCTACTGCGCCCCTCCCCACCTAACATATAAATCCTTGGAGAAGTTATATGGTGAAAATGGAATGAATGCCGAGGCCATTCAGAAGTCTGTGAGTCATCCCACACCACTTCTTTTCCACCACTACCCCATTCGATTCATCTCTAATTCCTATCTACTCAACCCTTTAGAAAATGAATTCTATGAAGGCAGGGATCAAATCTACAAATCTACCTTGCTCATCCTTGTGTCCTTAGTACATAACATTCTTTCTGGAAGCTCACTAGATATTTGAAATAATACATGAAAGCAGGCATAGTGGCATGCACCTGTAGATCTATCAATTCGGGGCTGCAGCTGAAGAATCACGGGCTGATGGCCACCCTGGGGAGCACAGGCTCATAGCAAGAACCTGTCTCAAAATAACAAGAATAATGATAGTTGATAATTACATTCATGTCACATTTATCATTCTAGTTTAAGTTATTACCAGATCTGCATAAAAATCCCATGTGGTTTCCCTATATAACTCTCCAGCTCCCTAGGATTCATTTTATTCTCTGCACCAAGAGTGACTTCTTTTTTCCAAAATGTAAATTTGCTTTTGGCTTTCTCATCTAAAAAAATGGGAAAAATAATTACTACTACTTCATTATAGAATTGTTGGTAAGATTAAATAAGTTAATATGTATAAAATTATTGGCATAGTGCTCAATTCTGTATTCAGTAATTGGTAACTACAATTACTGGCACCCAAAGGAAGTAGTCCCTGCCTATCTCTTGCTATTACTCATTTTCTGCCAGCTTCATTAACCTTTTTTCAGATCCCAGAATGTTTCTTTCTTATTTTACTTCTCCATTAGGGGAATTTCCTTCCTATAAGAAACCATTTTTGATCCCCTCATGTCTAGTTCAGATGATTTTGAAGTGGATTCCCATAGCATTCTGTCCACCACCTATCAGAGCTTTTATTACTGACTGGTGGCATAATGACTAACATTGAGCAATCCTTTAATAAATATCTGTTAATCAGCTCCAATCTCACTGCACTTCTCTTTACCATGCTTTTGTACATGTTGTTTCTTCTTTCTCTTCTACATAGAACATCAACTGTATTTTTTTTCCAAAGGAAACTACCACCCACACCTTCTGTTGAAGAGATACCCCTGGGCAGCCAAAATCATGACCTGGGAAGGTTCTTTTGCCTTAGCTGACCAGAGTTGGCCTATGATGCAATAGTAGACAATCAAGAAACTGGCCAGCAACTTATGAGAAACTTGGCATGGGGAAAAAAAAAAAAAAGGAGTAGGTTGAGCAGATTCTGTCATATTCTCTGACATCTGAGTTAGAGTAGGGAAACAGCTGGAGTTATAGTTCAGTGATAAAAATGCCTATTCGGGTATTTTCACATAAAAGCCTAGGTTTGATCCGCAGCTCAACAACAACAATAACAATAATGACAATAAGATGCAGCAATTGAGGATAAGAATAAGAACTAAAATGATACATAAGCCAGGCGTGTTGGTGCACGCCTTTAATCCCAGCACTCGGGAGGCTGAGGTAGGAGGAGCGTTGTGAGTTCGAGGCCGCCTTGGCCTGAGCTACATAGTGTGACCCTGCCTCAAAAAATCAGGGCTGGGAGTTTGGCTCAGTGGCTTAAGCGCCTGCCCTGGCAGGCACGAGGTTATGAGCTCAATCCCTGGTGCCACCAATAAATAAAATGAGATAAAATGATACATAAAGAAAAACTAGAAGATAAACTCCTCAGATTTATAAGGGGTCAAAGCAAGCTGTAAGGACATAGAAATTTTCAGGAAGGGAACATTCATATAAAGAGAAGAATAAGGAACCAATTAGTAGTGGCAAAAAAGGTCCTGCTGGAAGAAAAATAGCAAAGTCATGCTAATGACTAAGCATTACTAAGCATTAGAGTGAAAATACTACAAATGCTGTGTCTTACTCTTCAGGGTTGTTGGTTTCCTGAGTTTCTGTAACACACATTTTTAAAATAAAATTATGGAGCCAAACGTGGTGATGCACAACTGTAATCCTAGCTACTTAGGAGGCTGAGGCAGGAGGACTGAAGGTCAAGGCCAGCCTGGGCAAGTTAGTAAGACCAGAATAAAATAAAATCTAAAGATTTAGTTTATTCCTTCCTTCAAGCCCCAATGCAACACTGGGGGGGGGGGAATGTTGAGCTAAATAGAATTGTCCTTCATAATTTAGAATACCTAACAGATAAACTGTTTTTTTTTTTTTTTTTTTAACAGATAAACTATTCCTGTGTTTGGGAAAAACTCAAATATCCTTAAAGGCTAAATTTCTGGCTCCCTCCTCTGTTTACTCTCTTCATTTAGAGAAGTACTCATCATAATGCCTACAATTATTCGTCTGTCTTTAGCATGAGGATGTTAGACTGTAAACTCTTTGAGGACAGGGTACCTTGTCTATGTTTCCCAGCAGCACTCTGAGTCCAGCAGCGTACTTGATACAGCAAAGATGTTTGGCATATAAAACCAGACACTGTTGGGCATGGTGTTCGTGTTTGTAACCCGTTTACTCTGGGAAGCTGAGGCAGGAGGATCACAAGTTCAAGGCCATCCTGGGTAATTTAGAAAGATCCTGTCTCTCAATTTAAAAAAAAATGACGTGGGCTGGGGATGTAGCTCAGTGATTAGAGTTCCTTGGTTTTGATACCTACTACCATAAAAAATAAAATAAATGAAATAAAATAAAATATGTTCTCTCCTCCTTTGTCTGAAACTAGCTGCAGTTCTAAATACTAAATACTCAGATTCTTCCTTTAGGCACAGAAAAATAAGTAAAGAACACATGCAGACTCATTTTGTGAATTCCTTAGCTCTTTAGATGTATAAACAACTGGTAGTTTGGTGGATTTCTCGGTTAGTATCTCGAGAATTGTATTAGAGTATGAAAACATTTCTTCTGGAATTAAGCAACCAATTTCTCAGTTGTTTCAAGAACTGATAGCGTCTCCATAAAGCCACCAGTGGAGGGTGTATATGTGGGGTGGGGGTTGGGGTGGATATAGTGGTGATTCCTCTTTGTACTATTGTTTTTAAAGGAGTCTGAGTGTAAAGGAGCTCTTGCAGATGCTTTTATTGGCAGCTTCAACCCATTTCTTCTGAGTTGCCATGGCAACAGGAAGCCAAACCCAGAAGTGGGGGCTGTTTATGCTGAGTGATAAGGAGCCAACCGAAAGGACAACTCTTTGAGAGAAGCCTGGGGTTGTTGAGGTTGGGAGGGGGTGGATCAAGCTGTTTCTGTATTAATATAACCTCTTGCCACTATAGATACGCAAATAGCAAACAGGAAGTCTACCTAGGAGCTTCCTGGCATGGTTTCTTCTTCCTAATTGCCTGTATTTCAGAGATCTGAGTGAAGGACCAGGGGAGAGATCTGAAGTACAAAAAGATTGTTAGGTATTAATGGTGCCCTTTCAGAATAGGAAGAGTCTGGGGGTTCCTCAGAAACTAAGGGAATAACAGGAGCTAAGTGACTTGGGTAAAACTCACCAGGAAGGTGAATGAGATTTGTGTTTGGGCTGAATTCCTGGTGACACAGCCATATGGCTTCTGCTGACTGCCATCCTCCAGACAGTATACTCTTTGTGGAGCAGCTGAAGTATACAGACGATTGTGTTTCCTTAGCTATCATCTTTAATTCTAACCCCATCATCAGTTGGAATGCTTCACTAACAACTCAGGGTGCCCCAACCTATCCCTGAGCCTGAATTCCTGCTCAAGATCAAGGGTTCTCCTTTTCCTTCCACAAACCACTTTCCCACATCTCTGCTTTTCTCCCTAGAGTAGGAGGCTCCAGGGGACCACAGCTGACTCTGCCAGGCACAGAGGGTTGAGTCATCCTGCAGGCATCAGAGCTGCTGATCTGTATGCAGCTCCAACTCCCTCTCCAGTTCAGAGTTTTGGAGCCGTCTTGTTCAAAAGTAAAGAACAGAACACAGATGGCTGGTAACAGGATCCCACAGGGGCCTCCTTTCCCACTGAGCCCATCCTGCTAATCCTTTTTACAGAAGAGAAAATAAATGGTGAATGGAGCAAAAGAAAGATTATTAGCTTCTACACATTCTGTGGGTTTTAGTGGAAGGTCTCTGAGAATGACTTCCACTATCCACTGAATTTTCCATGTGTAGTCCCTTCCTAGTCCTTCTTTCTCTCACCCACTTTTCCCTTTGTTCCTCTCATTTTACATCCCAGTTCCCTATTTTCTATAAAATTTTGGAATCTGGAGTATTTTACCTGAGTGCTTTCTCTTTGAGTCAGGCAACTTTTAATATTTTTTTTATCTTTAATTTTTGAGATTCTGAGGATTAAATTCAGTACCTTGTACACCTGGCTTCCATGATCCTCCTCCTCATACTCCCAAATAGCTGGGACTACAAGTCCTTGCTAATTGGCCTGGCTTCTTTGCCATTTACTAGCTGGGCAATTTATTTAATCTTTCTAAATTCCAAGTAAGGCATCTGACTATGTATATATTAGCATATACTTTGCCAATTGGCTTACAGATGAAATTAGGTAAAAGTAAGACATGGGATCTGGAACATAATAGATGCCAAATAAATATCAATTCTCTCTTTTTTCTCCCTCATACTCTAAATGATAAGTCCCCGTTTTCGGGAACCTGAAAAACATGTTTCCCACTGAGATAGATAACATTCATGCTCAAGTGCTGCTAAGCAATTACTGAGAAAGAGTGGGAAATGGGTGAGTTTTTTTAAGACTCGAAGACTTTGTAAAAACTACCATGTGAATACATTAATCTTGCTCTTCCCCAATTTTAGGATTCTTTGTGTGGATCACTACTTTGCTGATACCAGTTTTACTGTATTTTCTTTGGAAGATAAGATGCTGGCTTGGTGATTGATGGTATAATTTTAGGTAAGTTATTTTCCTTCTTTGGGCTTCAATAGAACAAACGATCACTGCTCTTCTTCACTCTAGGAAACAGGAAGGATTGGTTCAAGTCTGTGTAAACTCTAGGAGAATAGTTAAGTACAGGATGGTATTATGCTTGGCACTGAGCATACTGGAAGGTTTATAGAGTCAGGTCAAATGCCACTGTTCAATTTATATGATTACCAAAGACAGCTGACACAGAGTTGTGGTTTGACATGGTTCAATGTAATAAACATGTGTAATGTCAATATACTAATGTGTTTTGCGCTAGTTGAAGCAAGAGGGAGGCTGATGATGAGGCTAGGACACTGTATCTCATTTTCTCTGACCAGGAGCTCTCTTGACAACACGTTTTTCCTGTCTGTCTTTGTAACTGGTAATTAGGTTCTCAGCTGAGCTGTCAGGAATCTTGACAGGTTTCACAAAGCAGTCATCATGTGACAATTTATAACTTTGAGTTTTTCACAACTGGCAGGTTGCTCCAGGAAAACAAAGTTTCTCAATTCCATGCTCCTCCTATCATTCAAAGAATCTAATTTTAAATTGGGTGTGGTGGCTCACATCTGTTGTCCCAGCTATTAAGGAGGCTGAAACAGGAGGATTGTGAGTTTGAAGCCAGCTGGGCAATTTAGTGAGACCTTGTCTCAAAATAAAATACAAAGGGCTGATATGTAGCTTGGTGGTAGAGCATTTGCTTAGCATTCACGAGGCCCAAGATTCAGACCCTCTTCCCCAGTGGTGTGTCTAATGTGTAGAGGGTGGAAGTTTAAAAAAAATAAAATTGGTCTTAGAGGAAAAGTAGCTGTTGTAGTCAGGGGTTACAGGGAGAACAACTACATACAGGACACAGAGTTTGTAATACTGTTTTATAATAATCACCCAAAGTTAAACACAAGACGGTGCAGGAAAATCCTTCCACAGTAGTAAGACCCAGATAGCCGAGAGCCTGGGTCCCACAGCAATATCATGCAAGAGTCCCACTAGAGACCCAAATGCATGACAATGCCTCCCACAGTACCAACTGGGAATCTAAGAGCCCCCAATAAGGGCTCACGCCAGTTTATTTACAGTTCTGTGCTGGGAAGGCCACAGGTCAGCGGTGGAACCAGAAAGTCTATGCCAGCAGGGTGAAGGAGCTGTGCAGTGGGTTGAGGGTTCTACGTAGGAGC